>JARWCS010328183.1:0-11713 GCA_034783895.1 Geukensia demissa | reverse complement strand
AAACACTGGAGATTTGTCATCTCTTTATGTCTGTGATTTGTTTCTATTTAAATGTTTGTTGCTCCAACGTTAAAGACAAAAACAGTGTTTAACTGGAGTTGGTGCACCGGTCAAAAATAGAAATTTGGATTTAATTCAATGGCAACGGAACTCGCCTCACAGAAATTCTGTTTATCATTTTACTAAACGAACCGTTATACATTTTATGCCATCCATATGACGTTTGCAAGTTCTATGCATGTGTAGTTTGATCCATTTAAATGTTTTTGCAGCAGTGAGAATCACTTTCTTTCAACCCATGTCTTCCATTTGCGAGTTATTTTATTCCACAATGTAATAAGTTTTATTTAATTTTCTCCTTCAGACATTAAATGATGGACAGTATCTAGCTATTTCAAAAGTAGTTCCATCTGATGCTGGCGAATATACATGTGAGGTAGCTAGCCAGGGAGGATGTCAGGTCCAGAGATCAGCAACATTATCAGTCATACCAGCATCTGGATTCAATGAATGTGGGTGTTAAAATACATTCTTCATAGATACAGACAGTTTTTTTTCTGCCAAATGAATTATTCTGTTTTCCAAACGAACAAGCAAAATTTGCATTTATTTCTTATCACCGCATATTATCTTCTCGTTTGATCCTGAAAATTTATCGGGTAGGTGTACATCTTTATAACTACTCTTTGTAATCCTCTCTTCATGGAAAGTCTTTTTTTAAGTAAAATGTGTTATTTTTTTTAATCTGAATGATTTTTTGCAAAAAAGATGTATCTTGATGAGACTTAACAAAATATTTTCGTTGCTATATCTTTTCAATGGTGAATGAACCTGGATCAAGAGAATAGTCTCTATGGGGTTTACAATGTAGAACGGCGGTTTTTCACAAAAAGCCATTTTGAATGCATTTAGAGTAACGTCTAACTTAAAAAATATAATTGCAAATTTTCTTTTTATCTCAATGCAACAATTTATACCAGTAAATTGTTGATATCATTCCATTTTGAAAAATAAGTATTTTAGAAGACAATAAAATTACAGTGGGAGACAAATTCCCCACCTTAAACAGTTTTGTGCCTGAAAAGTATCTGATGAGCGCAGTATTTTTATTTTTATATTTTATTGTACGACTCACTGTGTTCAAATTATTGACAAAATTAGTAAAATACTTAGATGAAATTATGAAATTTCTAAAGAGCCATTCTACAGAATAAGGTTCACAGACAGTTGAAAGGCGATTGTGGACAGCTGCGGTTTTTCTAGTTTGTCATGTAACGAAAAACACCAAACCAATTTAGACATAAAAAAGAATCAATATATTTTAACGCTCGAAAACAAATTACACTTGATAAGTATCGTTAGAACTTGGGTGTTTTTCGAAAGAGTAGGTGAACATTTATTTCTCTTGAAAGTAAGAATAGTGCATAATATTATTTTTTCTAATCCTAAAGTAATTAGACATACCGATTTGATTTTCAATGCGAATTTTGAAAAAAAGACATTTTTCTTTGAGATTGTAGAAATGTTCGTTTTGCCCCATGTGCAGCGATTTGCAATATTTTAATGAACCTTATTTTTATATGACCAGCAAATTGTTAAGTCAAGGATTCCGAACCATTAATTAGATAATATATTTACTCAATTCTGTCATAAATATAAAGATATAATGTTAAAGTTTGGCTGCACCTGTAGAAAACGATACAATCGGTGTATCACTCCCTAACTTCTTATGAAATTGTTGCCCATTAGGACTTATCAGTTACTTGAATAAAAGTAATCTTTCTAACTTTTTAAGGTCTTTGAATTCTGTGTTCGTTGGAATAAACATATTTTCTCTAGTCAATAATTTTGAATTATAAAAATCAAGGATATGGAATAAATGCCGGAAAGACGGTAATCCATTCTAAATTTATCTGAACCAGCTTTCAGCGAGTACCTAGTCGAGGTCAGTACATGATCTCGTCTCTTGTTGCATTTGTAATCGTCTGTAAACACTGCATCGATCTTTAAAGTTAAATCTGATGCAGTTGGTTTTAAAGTTTTTTTTAAATCGTTTAATCACAAAGTTAAAGGGAAGGGCGAACAATGATTAAAACCAGCACGTACTTTTTGCACCAGTCCCAAGCCAGAAACGTGTCATTTTGTGTTTATGATTAAGTGTTACTTATTTTACATTCTTATTTGGCCGAGTATTGTTACATTTGAATATCATAACATTTCTTGACCTTTCAACAGCTTGCCTTATGACCCGGATATTTTCAACAGCTTGCCTTATGACCCGGATATTTTCAATTATTGAAGGTCTTAAGGTAACCTGTAGATGATTGTAAAATACAAAATTACCAATGTTGAATAAATATGGAATTTTCGTATGCTATGTGTACATTTCGTAATTTATACGTTTTGTACTGTTTTGTCAGTGACAAACATACCACATCTCCCTTTTCTCTATCAGAAATGTAACAAGTTAAATTTATTGAACTGATATTTTGAAATAAATGTACAATTTTTAATGTAAAAAAATTAACATTTAGGGTTAAAATTGGCAATTAATTAAACCAAATTGGCCAATTTAATATTTAATGAGTAGGGCAACATAATATAATTTTTACGGTATATGATATAATATAGTTTTTGTTAGAGCTTTCAATCTATTTTCTATTTGTGTCCTTCCATTTATATCAATCTCGTATTTATTGCAGACTGTGCAAGAGATATACTAGTTCACAATCCACGTGTTAGAATGTCAGGACGAATAACACAGGGTTACACGGTTGATAACTCATCTGCACCATGGCATGCAATACTCCGAATGCGTAGTCAGGTTTGTTTTCATTCACTCGCATGAATATCAGTACTTTTGTGAATTATAATTGTAAATAAATTGTAAATAATTTGGATTAATACCGTCCGGAGCAATATTTGGATTAATACCGTCCGGAGCAATATTTTCTTAAAGAAAACATACACAGCATAAAACAAACGATGCATATTTGATTTTATTTTAAAACAAAATAAAACATTAAATTGGTTTGCAGGAAACCCCGGAAACTGGTCTTTAGAATAACATGCTTTAAAATACAGAATTTTACACCGTGATTATGCTATTGGCAACATTCAAGAATCCGTTCAGCACAAATCAAAATATTTTTTTAGTTTTTCAAAACTTTTAAAGGAATGTTAATGCTCTAGGCTGTTTCATGGATAATCAAACCACATCTTCTATTTTTATATTGCGTTATTTCAGCAAAAGACATTCTGTGGTGGCAATCTAATTTCTAGATCATGGCTGATTACAGCAGCACACTGTATTCGCCACTTCCATATTGAGTTTAAGGAGCCATTTGCCAAGCACAAAATTGACATTTTCTTAGGAACATCAAATTGTAATGGCGAAAGTGGTATCAGATTTGGAATAAAATCGTACATTGTGCATCCAGGGTTTGGCGAGCGGGCGATTTATGACAATGATGTGGCATTAATTGAATTGGACAGACCTGTTGTTTTCAGTGACCAAATTCAACCCGTTTGTCTGCAACCATCATCCATTATCAACACAAATTACCTTAATCATCAGCTAGGTCGTAAGATAGGACGAGTGGTAGGTTGTGGTCAGTATAGCGAGTTCCGAAAGACTTCCCCGGAAAATCTCCGGGAAGTTTATGTACCATACGTTAACAGGGAAGAATGTGCATCTGTAAATATTGGACATGGTAACTTCACAGACAGCATGTTTTGTGCAGGATATTCCAGAAGAAACATGGGAGATTCTTGCTATGGAGACAGTGGAGGGTCTCTTACTATGAGGTTGTCAGAAAACCACCCGTGGGTATTAGTTGGGATTGTTTCTTGGGGAGTAGGATGCGACAGAAACGACCATTACGGATACTATACACATGTTTCAGCTTTTGAAAATTGGATTCAAAATCACACTGCATCTGATTCAATGGATTTGTAGACGTCTAATGAATACTTCCTTACACACTGTTTAATTACTACGTTCGTAGATTATATACATATGTTTAAGAAACTTGCTTGTAAAAGTTGTGAGGAAGCAAAATTTTAATTTACATTTATACAGAGAGAAAATTTGCTTTGTTAGTATGTAACAATAAAGAGCTCTATTAAAAAGTTCTGGTATGCTTTAAAGGAAAATAAAATCTGTCATTGTCTGTATTTACTTCTGTTCTACACAATACAAAGCATCATAAAACATCGATCGATAGCCTTCTGAAAATGCCAAATTGTAAAATTTGATAAAAAACTTGTAAGACACATTTTCTTAAATGGCTAGGCATGTTTTAGGCAAAAGTATGTTTCTCCTTATAATTATTTTATTCGTGTTAAACCAAACTCCCGTTAAGATCCAAGTCATATTATCTTTAAGAATAGAAAGCTGACCATCATTTTTTTTTTCGTTTCTCATTAAATTGTTTGTTTTGTAAAGAAATAAGCAAATCCGTGACTTTTTCGATATCAATTATCCATGTGGACTCGAAACAAAGGACATTTCAAACCCAGTAAATCAAAAACTTGATTTGCTTTGTTCCTTGAAGTAAACCAGCAGACAATGACATTGGACAAAATGGACGTTTAGTGCTTTTAGTTGAAACGTGACAATATTCTCTCTTTCAGATTGTATGTATCTATGCTTTTTGTCTTATTCTAGAGTTTGCTTCAGGTATTGGAAAGTAAAACTATATAACTGCTTCTACCCTGAAATTAAAAAAAAATCAAAGTCGTTCCTGATTTTATAGAATTAATCTTGAATTGGTCTATCCACATCACACAATGTTTCGAAGATTGTTGTAAATGTCTAGCCAAACATCTGGTAACTTTCCAAAATTGACAATGTATAAAATTCTACTGTCGTAATTTTTCGAATCTGTTCCTTTACCGGTTAAGACTATCACCTGGTGTGGCTAACTTCCGGCGTTGACCACCGAGTAAAACGGTGAATAGCACTATTGAAGCAGGAGTTACATACTATTTCGGAGCACCTGTGCTCTTTCTCGTTTCAGTGGATTCGTTTTACTTAAGATTTAGTGTAATATTTTGCTTTTAGATGTATGCTTTTGTTTGCCATGGTCTTGCCTGTCTTTACACTTTTCCATTTTCGTCTGCCCTTTGGTATCTTTGAATTATGTATAGGAATTGAACGCGGAAAAAATGTTTCTGGGTGGGAAATCGTTTTACAGTGCATCGATCATTTCACTTAATTAACAGCAAAGATGTTGACCAATTACTACTTGGTAAAAATATTTTTAACATAAGTACAACTACAGTCTTATTAATTCCACAACAAAAAGTGATGTTAAAGTTCTTATAATACATGTAGTAAGGCGCCTCTGGTAAGTTTGACATCCTATGTAATTGGTACATGAAAGTCAGATTAAGAGGAGCAGAACAAAATAATAATTTCAAGTACTTTAATTAACAAGGGTTGTAGACCCAGCAACATCACAATAAAATATTTCAAACAAATAGAAATATTATAATCAATAAGATTTTGTTATTTCAAATATTTATTGAATGTCCTGGATTTTGTTCCGATGAAAGCAGTTTTCTTGTTGACCACATGTCTAGGTGAAACAGCTTGAGCTTGCATTAGTCGCGTTTTCATTTTTTCCTTTGGTAATATGCTGTACCGATTATCAGAAAACTTGACCGGATTTGCCTGGTTAGCTTTTAATGATGGCAGGTGTGTGTCAGAAGTATGTTTAACGGGAACTCTGCGACCTATGTTAAATCTTTTTTCTAAAACATCAATCATATTTGTCCACTTTTCATTTATATTGTCGTTCATTTGGTCTAGCTTTACTTTGAGTTCGTACCGTTCCCTCTTGGCCACCTCTAAGTCTTCGTGTAATGCAGCCATCTGCTGATTTAGAAAAGAAATCTGATCGGTCTTATCTTCTAATTCTTGTCTAAGTTTTTCGCATTCAACTTGAAGTTGTTGGATTTCTTCCTCCTTTTCCAAAAGTTCTATTTCTATTTTGTTATTAGCATTGTCTTTTTCTTTGATATTTCTTTCCAAAATCTGTAATCGTTCATTAAGCTTGCTACTGTTGTGGAGCAACGCCAATCTGCCTTTGAGTTTTTCATTCTCTCCTTTGTATGAATGGACTTCCCTGTTGAGTTCCTGCATCTTTTCTTGTTTGCCATCAAGCTCTATTCTTACCCGTTGTTGTTGGTTTCTTAAATGATTGTTCTCGCTTTGAAGATTTTGTAGTTCTTTATGAAGTGTTTCAATGTGCTCTGTGTTAATATTCTCATCTGGCTCTTTCCAGCCATCACTCTGATTAAAATTAGAAAAGAAACATTTAAAAAAAAATGATATTTCAACTGTCGTCTTGATGAATAATAAAGCGAGAAACGAATATAGGGTTTGTGAGAAATTAAATCTTGTAATCAAAATAAATCAAATGAAAACACCTCTGATGCAAGATGTTTGTGCTTTAAATGCTATTCCTCCTCAGGAAAGGTTTCTCTGCATTAACGATCTAGTACGATTGGTCTTCTCTATTTACAGGTATTGTTGCAATAACCAGATTTGACAATGTGCAAATAGGGCAGGTCTTTAAAGAAGTAGGAACTGCTTATCCTCCAAACCAACTAACTTCTAACTTTTTATACATAAGGTGTGCGGCTTCCATTTTCATGTTGCCTCCATTGCTATTTTTTATCAAAAAGGCTCCTCTGAATTAATAGTACCATTATTCTTTTTACAGACATTATGGTGATAAGCAGATTTGACAGAAATAATTGATTACATTTTGGGTTATTTGTGTTGTGTTTTTCTGTTTGTGTTTAATTTTTGTCAGTTCATTTTGTTTCTTGACTTGGTAATTCTTCATTGAACCTTCGGTTTTCTCAAGCAAACTCTTACAGTTTCCTGTGATCCGTTTTATTGAAGCAAATGATGGAATCCGCTGATTTACAGTGCAATTACATTACAATATACATAGTTTTGCTTTACTTCTTGATTACCTGATCATATCCTAATGGGTCTTCTTTTTGTTTGTCTATCTTTTCTGTAACGGAAAATATTTAAATTCATTAAAGAGGCCTCTATCAAGTGGTATTATTCACAGTAACATTATAATAATTTCATACTCGTTTTAAATTATGTGTTGTTTACAGAAGCATTATTCTACTATCAAGATTGATTGATTATTAATTAATTGATTGAAAGTTGTTTGACGTCCAGCGGAAAATATTTCATGCATATTAAAGAGATCAGATTAATAAGTGATGGCAATAAATGGAGCCTGTTTTGTATTAGACCGACACGCTGGGCACAAAAGCAACAGTCCACAGAAAGACATGCCCCTTTACCCAGACACAATATTCTGACGCTATAGTCTTTGCTCTTACTCTTAAATGCTAGTGCTTGGTGGAGAAACAGAAAATACCAATTTAATTGTCTTTGATTTGACACGGCCGGGAATCAAACACACGAAATTCCGCACTAGAGGCGAGCATGCTAACCATTATATGTACACGACCAAGGAGGTCTCTACTAACAGGATAGTTAAAATTTTGACTGAAAACCACAGCTTAAGAGTGACGTCGTCAATCAAAGTCCGCTAAACTCCATTTGGGGTCTTTTCTGTAGAAAATTATATTGTGGCAATTGGTTTTCAAGTTATAACCTTCGACAGTCGTTTATTACAACAAAATAATAATTACCTGTATTGATATCAGTATTTTTCAGTCTGTCAATAATATGAATGTTTCCTGATGCCTTTAATGCCTCCACGAACGTATTGTAGGCTCCTTTCTTTATAACAATTTCCAGCATTGCATGCACTTGAAGTCGAGGATTCTTGTTGAGAAGTATTCGAGTTCTGTCCTCTAATCTTATAATTTCATCTTCAATTAATTTATCTAGAACACTATCAATATCAGTAATGTTGTCTTTGATAAATGATAAATTTCTTGTCAGAAGTTTGGTTATATCGTCTGACATCTTGTAACAAAATTTGTTTTAACACGGGATTTGTGAATATTCTTCTACCCTTTCGTTATTTTTACTTTACATTAGTGAGTGACTAATTTCTATTATTATCAAAATAATTTGGCAAAAGTTATATCTTTTCAAAAATCGTCCTGTTAATGACTAAAGACAACGTGTATGATTTAAATTAAAATCCATACAGAATTCCCTTTTGATTTTTTTTGTAAATAATCAGGGTGGAACTGATTGACGATATCATTCTCAAAGAAACAATAGTTATGGGAATTTTGCAATTGTAACGTTTAATTTCATGAATTTCAGAAATGATCTGGTTTTTGGATATTAACGAGGAACTATATTTTGCTTACTTCTGATAAATTTTTAATGTTTTTTTTTTCATTTTTCAGTATTCCTTAGGTATTACTGTCGTGCACGGCTGTTGATTTTTCCTTGTAAAGGATTCCTGTAGTGGAGCGGCGATTTAAAAAAAAAATTGCTCCGTGAAGGATTTTAATGCTCCCACCTAACACATTTTAATGCTCCCACCTAACACACAGCTAAATTTGCTTTTATTTGAAAGAATAATGCTTTTGCTTTTAAGTTTCTTATGGGCACGTCTGTAAATCTCACGAGAATTCAAATTGCCTGAATGTCAAAAAAAATACACAGCGATTTTTACTAAGAAATATCGTTTTTATAAATCAAGAAATGCTAATGACTGATGTTTTTCTACACGTTTGGGATTATAACAACTTAAAATTAGGCTTCTTCCTTCTAGTCAACGCTTGGTTAGTATTCCGAATAGTACCCGAAAAATCTATTTCTTTTTAAATGTTATCTGCACTAAAAACATATGTATTTTTCTTTATTTGTAACGTTGTTTTGCATCAATGAACTTTATTTTCAAGGATACTGTGGATTTATTATTTCTATCGTTATTTTATGTGAAAGTTTTTCCGTGGTAAGATGTAAATTACGGAAATTAACTTCCGATATGGTCGAGTATATACATTAATCAATCTCATAATGCAATTCTTTTAATATTTTCTTGCAATATTTAAAACAGTTTTGTTTGATATATTAGTATAAGTCATTTGAAAATATTTTTGGTGTTTCATTTGTAAATGTACAAGTGCCAGCTTTGGATATAAATGAGTTTGATAGTCTTCTAAAATGCAAACTGAATTTTTTTTTGTTTGACAATTACATGTCAGCAATAACATATTGTAGACTGAACTAAAAATTACATCTGATTTCGGCAACGGCTAAAATATATATGTAAAATGTGATACATCCGTTCAATATACTTCAAAATATTAGAATATCACTATTTTTGCTGAGGGGTATGGTTTTTCACACAAAAATATTCTGGTGCCCAACTTTATGGAAAAAAATTTCTGTCTGAGAAAAAAGACGTACCCCCTTAAAGATGAATGGTCGTTTTCTTAATTGAAGGCGTCTATTCTTTTTAATCTTTACCAAGCAATGGAATGAGCACCAATTTTCTTACTCTTGTGTTCAATGTCGGTAATGTTTGGTTTACTTCTAAAACTGTTAATTTAGAATTCAATAAGCTGGTAACAACTGATGTACATGAAAAGGATTTTCAACAATTTGAACGCCATATCACCTTTCTTCCTTTTTGCCAGAGATTGAATCACCCTCGAGCTGTCGAGGAATTAAAATTAAAGTGACTCCATTCCTGTAACAGTGAGACAAGTTGAAAATTGCAGGGTATTTATGTATGCCTTGTGGTTGACGAAATATTTTCGTTTAGTAAAGATTTGTATGCACTGTTTGTCCATGTCCATTTCTCATTATTTTACTTCCAACAAAATAGTGTGAACAAATCGGGGACGCTGTGCACACTCTCTATTAGAATAAAGAAATACATGTATACGGAGCTGACCTTTTTTCGATAAGATGATCTTATACATCAGGTCATGAACGTGTAGCTATCCCCTTTTGTAAACATGCAAATGCCAGTGCCAAATGTCCACTATGAACCATTTCAGTAATATTTGAGTTCGAAGTGTTGCTGAAAACGTTTTCTTCTTCACATAATTTACCTACATGTATTTATCTACTCATTGGAGGCAAAAAGCTCTCGTTAGGTAGGCGCAAAGAAACCCTATATATTAACCTTTATGCTTCAAAATGTTCATTTGTATCATTTTTGTTGGGACTTCAACAAGCAACAAAGTAATCTAACTAAATATACAAAACAACCTCTTTTTTACGTACATGTTGCATGATTTTTTGGGGGGCTTGAGTACAAACCATGCTTCAATCCCAAATAAGCAACTGGTGTAGTTTTTGTAGCACGACGTGTTATGTCTTTTCTTAATAGTTATATTACTATAATACTTGAAAAGAAAAGTCGGGCTGTGTTTGTAGGTATGTCCTGGTCAAATGTATTATTTGTGCTGTACATGTAACATTAAGGACAGGTGTAGAATTCTTAATGAAGATTTGTAAGTTTTGTTCTCACCATTATGCATTACTTGTGGTAAAAAAACTTTCCGTTTTAAGTAATAATTATCTAATTTGTTCAAAGAAACCGCCAAAAGGATCGGACACAAGTTGTTTCAACTAATTATATTTTCTCATACATACAAAGTATAGCAATTCCTATATTTACACACCTCTCCATTTATAAATAGTTTTCCATAAGCCCATAAGCAGTGCTTTAATCTGTGTTGTTTCTTATAAAGTGATCATTGAACATTGGGTTGAAATACGCCTCTCATGTAGCACGCGTGACCCGGCCTACCCCACCCCACCCCCTAAAAAGAAAAAAACAATGCTTTATGTTGTCATGACATTTTCGACTCGGTAGCTTGTAAAAAATAACATTTTCTGTCAATTACGTTTCCATTGGTCCAATATTATTTACATTAATTTGTCCGATATTCTTGTACAATATCCATTTTTATAACATAATAAATTTAAGAGAAAATGGAAATTTGCAATATTTTTCTTACTCGTAAGTCTGACATTCACACCAAACAAAGTCGTTTTGCACTTTCATACAAAAAGCTAGTTTTACAATATATTATGAAAAGTTGAAAGTTGTTTCTTGTGATTAAATTTTGAACAAGACATCTTTTATTTATTTTTTTTTTTTTTTTTTTTTGGCGTCTCAAATGATTCGCTTATAGTAACTGGGGACATTGCTACGATGGTGCTACCTGTTCCTTGCATTTATTAGCTCATCTGAACCATATGGTCTGTTAATTATTGCCATATCTTTGCTTCCATCCTCTGTACAACCATCTACCCATCGTCTACCGTCATCGGTCCGGCGTCCGTCACCATTTATTTAAAGATTTTTCCCTCTTAATCCCGCTAGGTCGATTAGAAGCAAACATTTTGATATTGTTCTTGTGTCAATTTCTAGCAGAATTGTATAATACTGTACTCATAATATAAGTCTGTAATCTTACCATATTCCAAACTTTATAACTTTTTCCAAGTTCCCTGTTTCGAGGAAAATCCGGTATCTACCGCACTGTACATCCTGATGATTTTTTCAGGAGGGATGACCGCAATATTGTTTTAATCAATCTTTGCTTTTAAAAGTGAAGAAAGGTAGATCTAGGGTATCTGCTAAGAAAGTACTCAACTTGCCGGTAATTCAAAGGACCATGATGCCGACAATACTTTAAATGCACAATAAAAGGAATTCGAAGATACCAAAGGGGCAGACAGAAATCGTTAAGTCGGAAGACAGACAAGACCATGGTCAACAAA
>JARWCS010328182.1:0-20638 GCA_034783895.1 Geukensia demissa | reverse complement strand
ATCACTCAAAAATCCAGTCGTGTACAGGTAACATGGAACGGCGAGGCTCGTGAAATATTGACCCGAGTTACATATCCGTGTGTTTTTTCGTCCCAGCTTTATCATCATATCTATAAAAAGTACCAGTTCACATTAAAACTCAAATAATGTCCACCTCCAAACACTTTTTCTTCCTTCTGTCTGTAAGATATACATGTATGTTAACAATCATCTTTAATTATAAAAGATTTACTTTTTCGCCAAAGACAGTGTTGGAATGTGACAGTATCATTGGACCGATTCAGAAATTTAACTTCTGTCTTCGTAAAATGTATGGCACAATCTTAGCGTCCTTGTAAATGAGGTCTTAACTGATGAAAATCATCAGAATCAGAGCAATTATGTTCCCAGAATTCCGTTGCATTTCTGAAATGGTCCGTTGTCCATCAACATGGAATAATGTTACATAATAACACAAAAATGCATAGATAACATGGGGCGATGGTGACTTAAAAAGATTACTCATATTAACTACAAAATAGATATGGCCAGCTTTAAATATATATATGAAATTATTATAGTAATATCTCAAATTAAAGTAACAACTAATTCGTGCAATCTCAGATAAGTCTGAATGAGCGCATGTTTAAAGTATTTCCTGACAATATAACAATAATCCACCAAGTTTACAATGAGGAACAGCAATACATAAAACAACAACATTCACTGGGCTACAGGTTACATGCTTGGAATAGGCATATAATGTATGTGGCAGGGTTAAACATTCTTCCGAGTGTTCATCCCTTTTATCATAAAGATAAGTTCCTGCTTCAACTAACCTGGGTGTGACAAAACAATATAAAAACCTTAAAATGTGATAGTCTTTTGAAATACATGTCTGCCAGTGTTGTCAATCTGGAAATCTTGGATTCTGCATTTGTCATCTTTAGTGTACGTTTTGTTAGTACAGAGCCAGTATTGGTTTTCCTTTTATAGAACATGCATTTGCCATCTTTAAAAAAAAAAGAACAAAGATAAACTGTATGCCAGATTCTTATTGGTTTTTAATGAAGTTCTGATCTTGAATAAGATCCTGATGGTGACAATGGTTTCACAATTGATCATAAGATAAAGATGCAACACTTTTCTTGACATGTTCTCATGGCTGCTACTGATATGGTTCCATTAAGTTATCTGTCCAACAACAACAATGCCATCTGTAAATAGTACTGTCCTTTGGAGCAAGAAATATATCCTAATCCAGAAGCAACTGCTAATTTTTAAAGGGTACATGTATTCCAAATTTTGAATTTAGCTGCATATTTTTTTACTTTCAAACAAAGAGAAAGTGTTTTTCAATCATTTTTACTGTAATTTAAGAAAAGTTAACAATAAACAATAATCAATTACCTTTTTACATCCCGGAGAGTAACTTAAACTACAGTTGAAACTTCTAATACTGTTACTTTAAGATCATGTGATGTTTTTTTTATTTAAAAAATGGCGGCTACTGTAAACATTGTTCTCTTGTGTGTCGATATATGAAAGAAAATACCTATTTCTGATAGAACAACATGGATTTAAGTTGGTGAAAGTTGAAATATATTTCAAAATCTTTCTTTTCTTTAAACATTGTCAAAATGGAGACGAAAAGGCAATCTGACAACTGGGGAAAAAAATCACAAAACTTAGGGTACATTATACGCACCCCTTACCCTTTGAAATGCTTTTAGGTTAAATGATAGTCATAATCTACAACCTATTACAGTATACCCCTACAATGGTCACACTAAAGACATTGCCAGTTTTCATAGTCTGATTCTCGCACACCTGATTCTAGCCACATTTTGATGTTCATCATAAAAAGTCATGATATCACATTCATATTATACAACAGTAGCCATACATTAATCAAGACAATGAGCAGTCGACCAATAAGGAAAAACTTTTTGGTTTTGGTCAGATTGATATTACTAAATGTTCAACTGCATTCATTCATTCGTAACTACCAGAAGACTAAATTTGACAAAATTGAAAATGTGTAACTTAGTAAGTTAAAGCTTAAACATTTAGCAAAGGAAAGTTGTTGGACTTGTGAGATTTATAAACATTTTTTCAATAGATTATGTCAATTTTGGTGTTTTCTTTTAAGTCAAATGAAGCATACACAGTGTAGCATATATCTGTTTGTTTGTTTAGAAAATTTTTAATTCATCAGGTGTAATTTTATATGGTACTACCATCATCAAATTGGGGGAGGGCAATAGAAACAGTGTTGGTACGAGTAATCTATTTGCAACAACTCAAGGAGTTTTCTGCATTGATAACAAGATAGCGAGATTTTATTTAGATTTCAATTTCTTATTACTTTACTATTTGTGAAAATTAAACTTTATAATGAGTTAACTCTATTATTTGGCTAAAAAAAACAAACATTTATTATAGAATGGGAGATAACCCCAGATGTGAAAGTAACAGTAGATCAGGATTTATTTCCCTTTCTTTAATTTGATAATCTCTCCATTCATGTCACTGTCAGTACAACAATCATTCCTTCCACCAACTAATTTATCATATTCCATCAAAGTACTTACATTGTATAAATTAATGATAAAACAATGATTTGTTTTCAATGATCAGGGTCAGCTGGGTGGAGGGAAAATAAAACTTCATTTAAATTGAAAACTAAATTGAATGGATATATACTGAAAACTTTCAGTGAAGAGAACATATTCGGCATTCTGTCTACCTTTTCATGTTATAAATTTTTATTTTTTAAGAATATTGATATAAAGAAAGCTAGAAAAATACAAGTTTAGCCAATTAGTTTAATTTCAGAACTCTATAATAAGTTCATGAATTATATACATTGTATAATTAAGAAAATAAAATTTCATACAATGACAGCCATAACTAAGATAATTATAAAATATTATTTGAAGGTGAAGCTTATTTGATGTTTATTTAAGCTGATATACAAATTCAAATTCTTTATTATACGTTATAAGCAAAACCAAGTCCTGATATTATGATTTATTTGGTCGACAATCGAGGAGAAAAAAATAAATCATCATTTCAGGATTTGTTTTGCATATAACGATATTATCATGTGTTGTTTTGCAAGGTAATTGATGTGTATTTGTTGGATTAAGCAACTATACACAACTAAACCGATTGTGTGCGTTATATCATAGTTGATGACCTGGTTTGACCGCTGATAAAATAAACGATACGATACACAAACATGCTATCGTGTATTTGACCAATGACCCATTAAATTATAGAAAATCAATAATTGACATCACGCACTGCATTGTAAGGTGCATACATATATTAAAGGGACACGAAACTCTAGGGGACTGTAAATTATAGGGGCAGGTTACTCTAGGGCACTGTATATGAGTATTTATATGCAGTTGGTTGACCAATGAGATTTCTCTATTTTACCTCGACACATGATAATATCAGGACTTGGTTTTGCGTATAACTTATATTGGTAGATTGTTGAGGTTTGATGGAATGATCTTAAACAACCGCTTTCAAATACATACCTTCTTGATGTTCCTTTCTTGATTAATTGATATATAACGAAAACTGACTGAAAACCAGTATCAAGAGGAAACAATATTTTTTCAATAAAATAAGACTTATAATCGAGATTGAATCGGGTCAGGTTTTGTAAGGTTGCAGCTAAAAATCAAGGACAAATACTGACAATAATGTTACTGTATGTAGCAACAAATCGTACAACTTGATCAAAATGTTTGCCGTCTGAATATTGATTGTCAATGAAATCTCAGACGTTACATTATTTTACAAAACTATAATTTCAGAATTTAAGAAACAGTTAAGTTTCCCTGGTTTTAAACTTGGAACCTGCATGTAAATTAGTAAAATTCGAACAGTTTATTTAAGTAACTTGATCCTGCTGCATCTACAGAAATTTTGCAATTGGTGTTTACCTAGTAATATTTACTATTGGCTTTCGCACAGCCACAAAAGAATCAATTGCAACAAAATAATTTCAATTGAACTGAACAATAATTGGCGATAAGCTGAAACAAAAACAAAAAAAAATACAACCATGACTTTACGATGATAAATTTAGTTGACCATATTTGGTATTTTTATTTTTATCTTGCCGTTGAGTTTCATTCTCGTAAATAATGATCGCAATGATTGCGACAAAAAGCTGTATATTAAAAGACAAATATAGTTATATTTTAAATGTTTGCTAATATATAACAGTGCAAATTTTTTATTTCTATACAGACTATGATATCTACTGTGTGATGGATGACAGCAACTTAAGATTCAACTGCCATTTTTGATTAAAAATAATTAAAATAACAGTATCATTGGACAGTTTCGGGTATTCAGTTAATGTAACGTTGAATGTTCTTCTTAATATGTTTTAATATCATAGCTTCTATAAATATATGATGATTTATAAATCAACGAAATGCTAGTGCTGCAAATACAATTGGTGTCTTGTAATACATTGATTGTTATGTATCATATATTTTAGGGTTTGAATAACAATTATATGCTCAATGTAAAATATATTTCCACAGAGATTGAATCAAAGTCTAATTCTAATCAAAAGTGTTTCTATTTTGGCTTTCTTATTATTTTCAAAGATATCATCAGAAAGCTTTACCAATTTATAAACTGGAATAGTCAGAGTATCGTCAAGGTCAGAATTATTAAATTTGTTTAAATCACACTTAGGGGAAATTTTATGGAGTTTGACCATAAAGTTGAATTATAAGCAATAAAGGAATAAGTCTGCTATGAAATGAGCACAGTTGATGCCCACAGGAATTCCTACAACCTGCCGATATAGGTAACTTTATCACCGAAACGGATATTAATTTTGAAAATGTACTGAATGAATCATCTCCTTACAGGTCGAGAAAGTGTAACTTATAAAGTTATCGTTTTCAACCAAGAAGAAAACTCGGTCACTCAGCAAATATAGTTTTGATCCTTTTTTAGTATTAAAACCTCATTCGGTCATACATGAAAATTTCTGTTTTATAAAGTTATGAGGAAGTGTATTATAAAATGTGGGAAAATAGTTTAAAAATATTTTTATAAAGCGTGCAAGTAATATTATAATGATATACTGCAAATGAATGGGAACAACTTCGGTACCGACGACGTTCTGAATTGTTTAACGCAGAACATGAATGAGGCATATGGACTATGGATTTTTTTTAATCGAAAAGATATCCTTATCTAAATTTAACCTCAAACCTGCCTAGAAATAAATAAATGACACAATCGTTATTTAATTGCCATTAATTACATAATTACAAAAACATTGCTCATACTTAAGCCAGATCTAGAGAGCTGCAAATTCATAAGAGATGTGACACGGTGATTCATTTTTATTGAGAAATTGAAAGTATTTTGTTTCTATTGAATATTATGAAAATACAGGAAACTTTATTTGGACCCTACTCTACCTTTAAAAAGGACAAGGTATCTTGCTACACTGATAACTTCTGTCTAAATATTTGTGATATACAAGATTCTAAGGGAGAAACTTCAGCAGTCAATTTCACAAAAAGTCGTAAGTGTAATTTCTATCGTAAGTCATGACGTCACAATGAGTTTTCATTTGAAGTTTCTACACTTACGATTTTGTGAAAACCCTTACAGTATTGCAATGACAAAGTACATAAATGGATCAAAATGTTATCAGTGACGAGCAGTACTAAAATCTGAAACTGTCATTTTGAAATTTTTCTGTTTAATCATTGGTTTGGTTGATATTATTGGAGTCCTTGTGTTGAGGAATAAAATAATTTTCTTTGTATAAATTTCCTGTTAGTATTGAGTCTCTTTGCCTTGACTTTATTTCGTTCGGACAATGCGAAAGGATTTATCATTAAAATAACTGAATTGCTTTTACCGTGTTGGTAGTCGTGGCTGTTGGTTTATCTTTGAATGGTTTTCGTGTTTTTCTTTCTGAGGTTGGGGTTTTGATATGCTTGATGATATTTCTGTTTTTGGCGAATACCTTTGCGTGTGATTTAAGGGACCTCTAGATCTTGAAAAACTTGATCATATAATCAAGGTTTACTGTGGATAAATTGTGCTACCCCCATTTATTATATGTCCTTTTTTATTTCAACTGGAGACTATGGTAGTGGTTGATGCTTATTAACGTCCTACACAGCAAGTTAATGCTCTCAGTCTGACGGTTCCTGGCGGAACTTATGATATTGATGCAACTTTTCTCGTTGGTGGTTGGAAAGGTTGTTGCAATAAACTGGTAAGGAGGCTCGGTTGAGTTGGTATAATTTGTCGACTTCTAGGTCGTTGTTTAAGCTGCCGCCGTTTGGTGGTGACTTTCTTTATCTTGATAGATCTTTTTAGACTACAACGGCACTTTTCAGGACCACGGTGCCAAACAGAGCAGACTGGTTCCGCTGTGAAGTGATTTTCATGACCGCGTCCTACCTCAACATACTGCAGCAGGACTGGTGAGTCACTGCGTCGAGGGCGATGTAAGGATTTGGTCATTACTTCATCACTCCAAGTTGTACCTACGGTCGAAGTTCCTGCTCGGCAGCACGTGTTGCTGCTTCGATGACAGCAACGTGAATAGAATCACTGGAGGCTATTTAGCACCTCCTACTTTTTGTACCTATCCGTCTCTATGACGACTACTAAAGGCCTCTTTGATTCTTGGTTTTGATCGTGATGCATTTACATTAACTGGTATTTATAAAACATGTAAAACATTAATTAATTACTGCTCATAAATTAAATATATCATTATATTGGAAATTTTTTATCTCATATTATATCATGAATTAATATAAAATCAGTGGTCACAGACGAACAGAGAACATAAAGTGCAAAAAATATTACCTTGAAAATAACAATAAAATAAGGAAAATTTATTTCAATGGATAGATTTGATGAAAACATATAATAATAAAAAATGGAACGCAAAAAATCGTTAAGTATACCTATGGTATAGGTTAAACCTAAATAACAGGAAGCAAAGTACTACGAGAAGGAATAAGCACTATAATCAAAGTCATTCCTAAGTTTAACCTTCAGTTTTTATGTTATTTGCCACGTGTATTTGTTGATGAAGTAAAAAATAAGGAAATGTTTTTGTTTTATTCCAATATATGAAATCTTTGACGGTCATGACACAATAAATCACGTAGCGTAATGATAAACAGAAAGCAGAATTCATCCAGGGACTCCTGCAAAAAAACAAATAGAAATCAGCCAGGTCGTTAAATTTTATTATCGATGATGTTTTGTCATTAAATAATCCTACGTTCATTGAGCATTTCGACCAAATATTTTTTGGTTCAGACAAGGCATTTCTCCAAGTCCCTCTATTGTTGATGACATTTTACAAAATTTCGAGTTTGATGCTGAAACCAATGCAGCTTTTAATTTTTCGTATTTGTAGAATGTGTTCTGTATTTTGGAATATGAAATCATGTTACTTCACATTTGTTTAATTCTCAGTTATTTGGCTTCAGAGGAGTGGTATATTGCAAAACATCCAAAAAGTCCCTTTTATATACAAATGCAACCGCAGAACTTTTTTATTTCCAGAACAACGACATCCACTGGACTACAAATTTTTGGCTTGGCAAAGTTCCATAAAGTAAGTTCAGGGTTGAACATGTTTCGAGCGACTGATTAGTTTTGATAAAAAAAATTACCATAAACTTGTTAGGCTTCATTCTGATGCAGAGGTAACCATGTTTGTGCTTATTAAATTTCATTGTTTTCTAACAGGATTTCCAACATTTTGACTTCTAGCACTGCTGACGAGTTGTAAATCAACGAAATGGCCATACAGTGCATCAAATTGATATTGGTATTTTGTAATACTCTTACTGAATGCGAGTTATATTAATCAATAAAAAGGCAAACATAACTACACTTAAATATAATCTGGAACCGTGGAGTACGCTTGAAAATATCACTAAGATGCAAATGCTTTAGTAACTGATTAATAAAGTAAATATTATACTGGTAGTTCAATTGTAGTATAGAAATCAGAGATATGGTATGATTGTCAATGAAACCAACATTCAAATGAATAGAAACCGCTATGTTACTGGTTAGTAGCAGTTATATCTAAGAGCATCAGTGTCGCCTCCAAGTGAAGAAGGTTTAGACTGCAAGTATATCTTATTTAACAATTACTGACATGAAATTTATCTAACAATGTCTTGCAGAAATTTGCCGCATTCGTTAAAATACTAAAGCACTGCCTCGAAAAGTATCGCACTTAGTAGTTGTCCCTGCCGTCGGATTTGGCTTTCCATTTCGATTTGCTTTGATTTGAGTTCTTATTTCACTATAACAATGTTTAGATCTTGGACCCGCTATGTTTTGGTTCTAATGCTACTGATGATAGGCTATTCCTTGAAATGTACATATAGCATAAGATGCTTTTCAATATTATTTAACATTGGTAATTTTGTATTTTGTTAACAAGATTTAAAATTGATGAAATATTAAATAATACAATATATTATGCACATGGGTAGAAGTTCACCGTTGAAGTCGAGGCTTTAAAACTAGTTTTGTTGGTTCAGGTATAAATAAACTTATGGCTTCTTTACAAAAATATTAATCAATTTGGTGTTGCATCCACCTTGTCTTTCTTCACGTTTGATGACAACGCAGTATTAAATCGTCGAACATATTTTACTTGATGACATCTCGTGTTGCGAGACTTGATATTCTATAATTGGGAATCTCATCCTAAGCCTGCTTTCAGTAACTGCTTGCATTAATTAGTGAAATGTAACGTATTTTTGCATGTATTTTTGTTTAGTATATTTATTTTGAATAAGGTATCTTATTGTCGGATTGGGTGACCTTCTGGTTGATTTTTATTGTACGTCGGTTACTGCTTTTATTTTCTTTCATTTTTACTTTGACCACTCTTTGGGGAAGGGTTGGTCACATACTAAACTAGTTATAAACCCACTACATGTCTCATGTGCCTCTCCAAAGTCAGTTATTGTGGTCATAGGCTTGTCTTTGTCTTTAATGTTTTGCCACTTGCACATTTTTTATATTTTTCAGGTAAGATCCGTATAATTATACGTATACATGCACATGATTTTTTATCTGAGGCGACACAGAGTTTTTCACAATGAGTGGTATTCCACCCTTGTTGAAGGCCTAGTGGATACCTCTAGATTTGTAAATTATCTCTTTTTTCTGTTGTTTGAGTGAAGTCTCTCTGACATTCACTCTATATCTTTTCATTTTCATAGTTTAGTGCACATATGTCAAGGTTTTATGTTTTTCGTCCCTACCCATCACTCCCTTTTTGCAGTGGCAATCAAAAACCGTTGCCCTGTTGTGTCCCATCCCAACCCCTTTTCGATAATGATAATTGTTGAACTTGTTCTCGTCCTGAATATGCATGAAATATTTGGCACTGGACGTTAAGCAACCAACAATCAATCAATCAATCAATCATTCTTTTTGGTTTTTAGTTATGTTCAGAAAGAGAAAACAACCAACATCAAAACAAACATATAGTTAACTCAACGTCAAGTCAAATGAATTTTAACTATTTCATTTATAGATATACTATCATGTTTCAATTGAAAACGTAAAAAGCTGAATGGATATGATAATTTGAAGGAGATTTAATCTTAGCTAAAAATTCCCCATCTATGTTCGTTTCTGCCTCACCGGTTAACGTGAATACATGTGTGATAATTGGTGTCATGTGAGTGAAATCAAATATAATACCAAATTTTATTGCTGTGATTATTATCAAAACTGTGTCGACCGAGGTCAACACATATTCTGGTATAAAAGGGGATTTTTCTTTTTCTAAATATAGACGTCACGTTGGTATCTTTACCTAGGGAAACTACCCGATCGTGTTTACATGGCCGGGTGGTGTGTTATATAATGTCGTGTCTATGTAAATGGTTTCAATGGGATTTTACCTTGTTTAATATACCATTATAAAGCTATTTCAAGCAACGAATGATTTTCATCGCTCGAATTATGTTTTAAATATAAGCAAAACTGGCCTATCGTATTGTTTGCGGAACACTTACCTTCAAGAGTAAAAAAAGTACATGGCAAGCAAATTCTTTGAAACTATTGGGTCTTCTGTCGACTGAGAAGCAATTAGTATCTTTGTTTCCAGATTGCTCCAATCCAGAAGCTTTTATATAACATCTTCCTTAATCATATCGTTTTCAGTATAAACATATACCAATGAAAGTAATGTGCAAGCTTGCATTTTTCGTAGCAAACATGCCGGATGCTTGTAGAGGTATTCATTTTTTGCATTTATGATCGTTGTTTTTACAGATTTTCAAATTTCTGGCCTTTACGAGAATTTTGCTTAAATTATTTCTTTGGAATGAGAATTGCAAATGGCAATGCTAAATGACAAAATCGTCACTCTTAATGTTATTCTTTCTTATAAGTTTCATGTTATATAACAAGGCAAGGGTCAGACTTTTGCATTTTATGGTGTTCTTTTTTTAGGCTGATTGAAATAGATGAATGGTAGGTAATAAAGGCAAGAAGAAATATTTGGTGTTATAACACAATCTAAATTATTTCACCTTTAAAAAAAGTCTGCTTCAAATGAGTGAATGACAGGTCGACACGAAAAAGATCAAAATTAAGCTATTGGAATGTTGAGCTTTATATTCTAATAGCAGTGTTTTCATTATTCTTATATATATGTGTGTAGAATGTAGCTGGTAATTACATTACAGGTAATTTTTTAAAAATTATTCCAGCATTATGCTAGATCTGTGGGCAGAAACCATGTCTATGATAAATCAAACACGTTTTTGCAGTTCCATTTTAGATCACCCGCTCGTGTGAACTTTTGCCATCTCTTGGCGTTTGTTGTCTCCTGAAACTGCTAAGCATCGACGGATAGGTCTCTATTTTTCTGATTTGTCAACTGGTATTGTAGCCACGGTTCATTTTGTTTCTAATTAGTGGATTGCTAAACCAGATGAATTGAACATAAGTACGCAGCATCCTTGGGATATCCATAACAATTGCCAAATGTGCCGATAAACTTTTATAATAAATACTAGTAGCCAAGACTTTTCAGAACAGCTAAGGCCTTGTGCAGAACATTAGATTTGTAAATACTATGTTTTCTCGTGGTTGGAGTGCAGTCTCTATGACATTACCCCATATCTTTTCATTTTTATACTCTAGAGATGTGGATTATAAAAGTTTCATAGTTAAAACAAGATCTTTGAAACTCTCCAATCACGTTTCCGAACCAAGACCACAGGCAATAGTTGAAAGTGGTGGAATTCGGAGACCGAAACAAATATAAGTAGGTATTTGGAGATCACAGGCAATAGTTGAACGTGGTGAAATCCAGAGGGCAAAAAACTGCAGATTATAAAAAAAATCTCGTAACCCCAGAGAAGATTTAACAGAAAATTACAGTTAAAAGTTTGGGTTTATTTAACAACACTTGATGCTTAAACTGTATTCAGATTTATATTTAAAAAATCTTGACTTTATCACGATCGTTTTAGTATAGTTTGAAGTAAATAAAAGTACTGCTGTGCAAATGACGGTTTCAGCCATGCTCATCTTTTAATGATTACTTGTGCATTATTTGCGACTATTATAATGGAAGGATTTGATAGAATGGTCTGATCATAAAAGTTAAAATCAGAAATTTCAATACAGATATTATGCAGATATGTTATACATCATCTATTTCTTAGTATACTTCTATTTATACATGGATTCTGTGAATTCATTATGACTATGTGCATAAAACGTTAATTCCTCCGGTGAATTTGAATCGACATGATTTTGATTAAAGATCATACATTAAAATTATGGGAAAGAGGCAAAGTCGATTAATTGAATGATTTTGCGATTTTGATTAAAATGCAACATGCATGATCTGTATATTAATGGATTGTTTCCGTGAATTTTTTTTAAAGTACTTTAATATCTTTTTATATTAAAAAAGCAGATTGCCGACATCAATTCATTTTAAGTAAGAAAAAATTACCAAACGGATCGAGAAAAGGCATTCCAAGACATATGATTCACTTCACCGATCAATGAATTTTTCGCATCTTAAACCACCTGACTGTAGGTTAACGTTTGACTCCTTGTAAAGTACGACTTGCCCAAAATGGTCTGATTTTGACGTTTGTTCTGAAAACAACCCGAGTAGCCATAAAATGGCTCTTCTCTGATAGACTTCTGCCCAAAGACCTTTTATGAAATTCCTCATTGGAATTGAAATTGTCACAAATAATAAAAACTAATGTTAATTTAGGGCTGTCACCTCTGAAAAACCACCAACATATCTATAATGCATACAACGTCAAACACATCTTTCTTTAGAACCACTTAATGAAAAGAATTCGAAGATACAAAAGGGGCAGACAGACATCAATCGTTAATCAGGACCGTAGCCAATAAAAAAGAAACGAAAGACAAACTTAGTACGCACAACACTACAATGAAAATTAAAGCTAGAGTAACACGAACCCTACAATAATTAGGGTGATTTCAGGTGCTCCGGAAAGTTTAGCTCCTGCTCCACTGGTGGCATCCGTCGTGTTACTCAGTAGACAAAGCCGGTGTATAGTCAAAATCTTTGTTGGTCACAACTGGTATAGGAACAGATTTTTTGTCACGACAGTGGAAAGATAGAATGTAAATGGATATTTTGTATGAGTCAACCTAATCATGATGGCGACCGAAAAATTTCCGGAGTGATGACTTTAATTTTTCTTTGAGAAAACCTTGGTGGTGCTAAACATAAACGAAAAGTTTACAATGGGAATCAGTCATCTCTCTTGTCGAGTTTTGTTTTCAATCCTCCCCTACTGTCAAATTCTAGGTGTAAGTCACGGTATGAAGCAGACCTTTCTGTTTCTGAAGTATCCTTGATTTCAATTTCAATTGAATAGATGCGATTAACATAGTAACCTGGAAGTTTCCTAGAGCATTTGGCAGACCCTGCAATGTAAGTTGTTTGTAAGGACACTTATGAAGCTTTGGAATCCAGTAAACCGAAGGAAGACCAAGTTCTCCCTGCTTGGTTGAAATTCCAAAAGAAGATAGAACTGACCGATAGTTGCCTAGGATTTCTTCTTTGGTAAGTGTCGTCGGGGTATATGTACGATTGCCAAATGAATTGTCAACATCTAATTCCTTTATCAAGCAGTCAATGTAATGTGATGTAACAATTAAACTGCAAAGCTTTTTTTATTTTATTTAATTTGTTTTTCCGATCCGCAGAGAAAGAAATCTGCCACTAGGGGATTCAGTTTTGCAAGACGTCCATGGAAAATATATATTTTCTTTTATTAAACGGCAACATGACATATACATGGTCCTGATTCCCTGGTGTTACATTGGCGGAAAGGCGTGATTAAAAATTACGGTTATCATAGGATTTATTATGTGATATACATCTGCATTAGCTAATGATTACAGGGTGTTGAAACTCTGGTATGAACCGATCTCCATGATGAATGCAAGCTCATGACAAAGCGAACCCTTATATCACTTTTTTGCGCAAAGCTGTTTTTGTAACTTGTAAAACAAACTTCACTGCAGAAATAGTTCATATAAAGAACTACGACATCTTTAGAGGATATTTGATAATTATCTGGGGTCGCTGATTATCTATTCCTGTTAAATTAGCATTTGTTGTTTTTAGCTAAAAACAAGAAATACATGTATGCATGATGCTGTTCAAGATCTCTAATTTTGCTGTTAGTGTTTCTAAACTTTAGGTTCAACTTTTTTCTAGTTTTGCAGTGCATGTTTGCATGACATTTGCAGTCTTCTAGGTTACAGTATGTCATCGTTTCTCTTGATTTGAATTTTAATTGTCCTTAAAGTACATATTTACTTAATTTAATTAGGCTTTATAATTGTTTACTTTTAGTAATTTCCCTTGAACATCCGTACTTCCAAGTACAGAAATCATCTAGGATTTTATGATCGAACAAACGGAAGATGAAACTTATTTATGTCCGTTTTAATGATAAAAATACAATTAGATTGCTACTTTATTATTAATATTTTTACTTTTCTAAATTGAATTTTAACAACTCAAACTCCGTCAAGGACAAATTTTCCTCCGTAACAGACTCTAAAGGATTTAATAAATAAATTTAATGGTATAATTTACTTTGCTATATTATTATTATCTTTATTTAGTGATGGTTTACACCCTTCAAGTGACATTACCACTGTAATCAGCATCTAAATGGATACAAAATATACACCCACAATAAGGTAGGGGATTTACCGGAGAGAAATCTGAACAAAATATTAGTTCCAAGTAAGACTGATTGCATATGAATACTTTAACATTATGTATTTCGGGACCTTTTACAGCTTCCGTTATGATATAAAATCTGGTTCATTATTGAAGGCCGTAATGGAACCTGTAGAAGTTTAAATTCAACTGTCATTTGGTTGGTGGTTGTCTCATCGACATTCATGCCACATCTCCTATTTTTATATGAATAACATTAAAAAAGCATTTTCGTAGATGCAGCTATTACGTGTATTTTTCTATAAATCATTATCAACATATTTGCCAACAAGTAAAGAGTGACCTTACCAATCTGTTAATAATGAAATACAAAACTGTAAAAACCAGTTTAGTTTCTGCAAATCATTAGATTTTACAGTTGTGATGAATTTTATCTTTAGTGAGCTAATCACTTTTATAGTGAAGTAAGCAGTGAAGTTTTCAAATTGAAGTTGGATAAATTACTTTGGACTTATTACAATATAACTTAAAGGAAAGGTACGATAAGGCCTCTGTTTGACCCGTGTGCATTACTTTTCGAGGCCTTTCCGTATTTTCAATGTTTTAAAATTTTAGCATATGCAGCAGATGTCTGGGAAATATGTCATTATTTCTGTTTAAGTGTCCCTCACTATAAGACAAATGCTCAAACTTGTAGTATTTCCTATTTTTTTTTTTTTCAGTTTAGTGCAAAAACCGTCATTTTTCGACAGTTTTCAATACAGAAATTTTACAGCACGTCCGTGTTCAGTTATGACATTTCTATATATTGTGTTTAATATAAAAATACATAACATTTATTAATATAAAGACTGAACACAGCTGTGCTCTATATTTTCAGGGCCCAAAGCTGGCAAAAATGCGGTAGCTTTTTTTGAAATTGCTGAAAAATGCAAAATTTGACCAAATTCGTTACTTAGATTTTACAATCAATGAAGTGTCTTTTGGGAAAAGTTGTATTTTATTATGATCAACCATTCATTTAAGTATTCAAATAAAATTGCGTCATTTGTTTTAAAATTTGATTTTGGGGCAAAATTCAACCCTTAGCGTACCTCCTCTTTTAAAGCATATGGGTATCTTAGGGATATGGCACATACCAAACAAGCCAAGCAACTAATAATGCCATCCGAATCAACTTCAGGTGTTCAGATAAGTACACGTACTTCTCCTTCTCGACGTGGCATTTCATCCATACAGAATGATAAAATGCTGAACACGACTTAAACGAACCATCTACTAAAACCAACTCGTTCATAAAAGGCTACACAAAAACAATAGATAACAAGTCTATGGAATAAAACAAGCCTTTTTAACACAGGTGGTACATTGGTTGACTAAATTACATATCAATCCGAACCATCTATCATTAACACAAAGTTAAATGAACAAGTTACCATAGGGGTTAATATTATAAGTATAAAGCTGATGGAAATATATTTCTTTATTATATAAAAACAAGTAAAACTCATTATGCTCAACGTGTTCACAGTACAAATATTGGCTAACTTTAAAATAAGACGTGCTTTCTGGTTTTGGACCAAGGGTTGGAATATTCCGTATTTTTTAAATTGCTTTATCACATATTCAATAGTTACATACAACCTATTTTCATTTAAATTATCCATGATCAAAATACTTGATTTTGCGGTTAAATATTTCAAGTATCTTTTTTTTTTTTAATTTAAATAGAAGGTCGAATGTTTACTTGGAGCTGGTATTTTTAAACATATCAGTTCTAAATATAAAACAATGAAACCAAATTCAAGAGAAAAGGATCGTATTTTATTGAACAGGATGTTTAAAGATTTATATCGTAATTCAATATCTATTTAACAAGTAACTTAGGCATCACCAAACAAAACTGTACAGAACCATCATGACAAATCAGATATATGTAGGTTCTAAATTAAACAGCCAATCAGAGCTTCAGTCTAGATTTTAAGCTTAACCATTTTTTCAGCATGGAAAAACATATGCATAAAATCAATTTTGTATAGATCGAACCATAGCTACTTAAATCAGGTTGCTATAAATATATAAATATTTTCCGTCCTCTATAGTAAAGATTTTGTGATTATTTGTTTTTTACTGACAATATTGCGATTAAAAGATTACATTCTAAACATATTTGTAACTATTTCAGATCAAGTCGTCAGTTATAGTAACCGGTTCCATCAAAACGTGGAAATGCTTATTATTTAAAGCATAGATGAAAACGACAACAAAAAGACTGTTCATTTGCATTTAGGTTATATCCAAGTGTTGATGCATACATCATACTATTATTATTTATTCATTTACTCATACATTCAAACATCCGTTATTCATTTATTTGTTTAAAATTATTAATTCTTTGTCTATTCTAATATTATGTCCTTAGATATTAAAACAAAACAGGTCACCCCATGTTTATTGCTTCTTTACGATGTTGACAAAACGGGTTATGGAAAATTTATATTAGGTTTTTTGCAGATAAACTCTAACTTCTCAATTTGTATTCTCTATGTGTAAATGAATGTGTGAATGAATGAATTAGTGAATAAGAATGAATGAACGAATTAATGGATGAGGATAAAAGAATGAAATTGAAACGAATGAATGAATTAATGATGTAAACATCAAATTGGCCTATACGACAGAAAATGTAGTATTTGTAAATTCCGTTTTTCTTGTGGTTGGAGTGCAGTCTCTGAGACACTTACTTCATATCATTTCATTTTCATAAAATTGTTATCTTCTGCTTTCATTATCAAATTAAGATTGGACTTCAGTAATGTTTTGCCTTTTAAAGAATGCAAAAAGAATATAAGTAAAGTTCTCTATTAAGCCTATAAATTCTTAAACTTAGCAGCAAACTAGCAAAAATTCACGATTCATATTCATGAAGAACAGCAACCAAAGCATGTTCCTTTGCTTGGAATTTTCTTGTACATATGAGATTTTTGTGTTATGAATATCATAAATATTTACTCCATATCCCCCTTTTTCTACAATTAGGTTGTTAACGTCAACTTACAGGGAAAATGCAATTCCAATTTCAGAGCACAAAAGACTCAGAAGTGATAACATCAAATTTCATTATTTATTAAACAAATTGATGCCATTTAAATTTTTTATCATACCTCTTCATTTATTCAAATTCAATGTACTGATTCATCTCAGTTAAGAAAAGCATCACAAAATTCATCAATATGATTATGATCGTGCATCAACACACTTACCGCCAAATTTTACATTGATTGAACCATGATTTTTTCGCCGATTGAATATGATTTTTTCGATAATGGCCTTTTCGTTGTCATCGAACAACCTTTTTTTTTTATCTGTTACAACAAATTTAATTAAGAATAAGGAAATGTCGTATTTTTTCACAACGTCGGTCAAACTAACAATTAATTTAACATTAGAATACTGCTTATAATGCTAAAACGAAATTATTCATACAGAATACTGTAAATTATTTGTTTCTTTCCCTTCCATCAAAATATTTCATGTTGAATGCAAAATACACGTTTACCAATGTTAGATAAATACGGTGAATTGTTATATGCTATAAACATTCCTTTCAACAGTAGCATTAGAACCAAACATAGAAAGTCTGGGATCCAAACATAGTAAAAGAACTCAAATCAAAACAAATCGAATAGAAAACCAATTCCAGCGGTAGGGAAAACTATTCATTGCAGTACGTTTCGAAGCCTTGCCGTATTTTTAGTGCTTTAAAATTTAAACAAATGCAGCAAATTCCTGTAAAACGTTATTTGATACATTTAATTTTAGACAAATCTGACAACTGGACTAGAGAAAAGCATCGGGTTCCATCTGTTCTATCGACAAAGCAATCGCCTAAGTGGTTTCAAAATACATGTTTATCAATGTCGGATAAATATACTGATTTTTTATATGCTATACATTTTATATGTTATCTATACAATCAAAAGGTAAACTGTCATAAGTAATAATAGAACCTAATCTAGGCAGTCCTAATCCAAACGTAAATAAAATATTGAATCTGAATCCAAACACAGTAGAAAAAATAAATCGAAATAGGATGCCAAATCCAGCGACAGGAACACTACTCCGTGCAATACGTTTCAAAACATGACATCACACTAAACTGATGAAGTCTCTTAATACTGATGCTGCGATGATAACTTTTTTTTAAAATTTATTATTCAATTTTAATTTCATTTTAATAAAGCTAAGGTTTTCTGGCTTACAGATTCCAAGAAATCTAAGACTGATTTGATGGTTTTTTGCTTGTTTTTTTTTTGTTTCCGTGTGAATAATTTTTTGACTATATTGTATATGGGTCTTTTTTTCTTAAAATTTGGGCTTTCCGTGTGGCATATTTTTTCAAGTGTATTAGAAATGTTTTTTCTTCAAAATGTAACCACTCCTTATGTCTAATTTTTAACTATATTTGATATTGGTTTTTATACTTCAATCTTTAGGCTTTCTGTATGGCTGTCATGTTGTTGCGAATCGTACCGGTACTGGTCAGATTTACGACATAAACCTTACATTAAGTGAAATTCGAATGTGTTGTGGTTTTGCATAAAAATGATATTGACAATCTTGGCACCACACAAATTTAAAAAATCGAAGGCACAGTGAATGTTAATGTAGCGTATGGAGTGTCAAATTCTATTGACTTTCTAAACAACATAGAAATTATCCAATTATAAGGTTATCTCACGAACTGGTTCAACAGTATTTGTTTTACAGTTAGCTACATCAAATTATACTTTATTGTTATTACACAGAATTGTGAACCCAAAACAACAATATTAGATGCGTACTGAAGAACAAATGCGTTTGATGAAACCGTTTCAGCTTAGAATTTCATTATTCTTATCTTTTTTGAAAAACCACTTGCCATATGAATCATTCTACTATCTTTTCGTTTATGTTCACAAGTTGAGAACAATTCATTTGTTGTTTAAAAAATGCATTTTAAAGTTTGTAATTTTTTGGTTAATATCACGTATTGTTAAACTTTTATGCCAAATTTTCATTTCTTTTGAAAAAGACACTATTGAGTAAAGTGATGATGTCATTCGTGAACTTAGTAGTGAGTCACCAATCGATGGTGCTTTATGTAATCTGTATGTCGAGATCTGCGGCTTTCGTATCTAGATACTCCTGTTGGATCCAACTTTATCCAGTTCTGACAAAAACGACCTTTTACTGTACCGTGTTTGGTTGTTTTTTTATTTTAACAGTTCCTTTGGTTGCGATTTGTTTGTATCTATTTGATGTTGATTTTCACACAGTATTCATATTTTCAGTGGAGTTTAATTTGTTTCTCTCCATGGTTGTTTTTGTGTTTAGCTATGTATTATTGTTATTATTATTATTATTATTATTATTATTCTTTAAAACAAATATGGTTTTACATAAAATACGTAGGTATTTAATGATGGTATGATTAATATTGAGAATCTTACATTATTAGCCATTGATAGTTGTAATTTTTACAATCGAGATAGTTAAACATTCAATTTCAATCCTTGGCTTCTTTCTAAATTACTTAAAATTATACTGTCAACAGTCAAGAAAGACCTTCAAAAGTATTATGATAAAGCGTACTCAAAAAGTGCAGTCTCTCTGACATTTATCCCATATCTTTTCATTTTCATATTAATCATATGTGGATATTAAAAAATTCGAAAGTTCTGCTTCAATATCTCAAATCAAATTCTTTAAAATGTTGTTAATGTATTCAAACGTTTCACTTTTCAACCCTTTATACCACGATTCCACATTCACAACTTAAAGACCCTAATAGCCGACTTGTCTTTGTACTCGTATGAAGCAGCATTCATTCAGGGACTCCTAGGAAATAACAAAAAGAAATTGGTCAAATCGTTTCTTTTACATTTCGATATATCCATGATGTTATGTCATTGTATAATCCCACGTTCAGTGAGCATCTCGACCAAATATATCCCAGCGAACTAGAAATTAAGGAGACCACAGACTAAACAAAATCTACTTCATACCTAGATTTATTCCTCGAAATCGACCAAGAGGAAAAGCTTGTTTCCAAGATTTACAACAATCGAGATTTATTTAACTTCCCTGAATATCCCTGCTTCTTCTGCATACGTGGTTTATGTTTCGCAGTTAATTCGATATTCTGGTGCCTGTTCCAAGTATCAGGGTTTTTTAAAGAGAGCATTGCTGTTGTCGCATAATTAATAAACAAGGATACATCCAATCAAGGTTGAAATCGTCCAACTTAAAAATTTATCCCCATCATGAATTGGTTGAGCCATATTATGGTATCAGTGTTTTTTAATTGGTTATTGATCTGTTACCGGTAATACAACAATA
>JARWCS010328172.1:0-12342 GCA_034783895.1 Geukensia demissa | reverse complement strand
AAGTTTACAATAGGAAAGTTGAAGTCATCCCGTTTGTAGTAGATCTTAGAAACAAGTTTTCCCTCTTGGTCAATTTCCAGGAATAAATCTAGATGTAAAGCAGATTTTTTTGAGTCTGTGGTAAAAGTAAAAGTGATCCATTAGATACATAAAATTTTTCAACAATGGGGATTGTAGATTTTAACACGGGGATTGTAGATTTTACTGTACATTTTCTGTGTTCTGTGTACTTGCTAGAATTATGTTTATATAATAATTTGTTGAAATGAATTCAGTTACAAATGCTAAAAGTTGGAGAGAATGTTTATATTTTAGAAAGTCATTTATCATTCTTTCAATCTCATTCGGATGATAAGGATTAGTGATGACAATCATTTAAATGGACAGAAAATCCTTTGTCATTTTAAACATGTACTTTGGACGTCATCCAACCAACGTCCAATTTATGAACGGAATTCTATCTGAATTCTTTCAGATTTCTATTTTTTGTATACAATTTAAACTTCTTTTATTGATAAATAAGCCTAAAACGCATGAAACTAGAGATTAATCATAAATATATATGGACAACTTGTAGATTAAGTTATCACCTTGTATATGAGAAGGAACTTTTTCTTCAAGCAAAGTATTGTACATCTCCATTGTTTCCGTTTCATACACTAAAATGAAATACCAGAGTATAACAATATTACAGACTTACCATACCTCGGATACATCTTATTAAAAGTAATATTACAATTCTAATCAATAAAAATAAAATGGGTAAAATTTTTACTAGTTCCCGCTTTTCATGACTTTTAGTTGGTGTGAGTTTTCATATCCTTCACTGAAAATATTTTCAGAACAAGCTTAAGATTTAAGTTATTATTAACTTACTGATTGTCATGAGAACAATAACCAAATTGAAAAAAGTAAGTAATATGAGATGTGGTATGATTGTCAATGCAACAACCACTCATTAATATTGAAAAATAAATTGTTAATCACTACAGATCCGCACAGTAGAGAAAGTTATAAAAGTCATTATATAACTACGTTACGGAAAATAAAAAAAAATACGACCAATAACACATTAAAATATTTATCGAGCTTCAGAAAAACATCTAAACAATGACTTTAACTTGACAACAGAATCCTGGCTTTGGAAAGACACATTACATATTGAGCGGGGTAAGTCATATTTTTTGACGCTCAATTTTTCCTTAACCTGAGACGGTGATTTGACATATGACAATTATACAATTTTTAAAAGAACACATTACTACACATATAAAAATTGATCGACCAGTCAAACATTAAATTTTAAAACGAGCTTCAGTAAACATGGACAACAGGTTCATTTTACCTTAGACTTCCTATGTTTTGGTTCTAATGCTACTGACCAGAGGTTACTCCATGAAGTGTACCTATATCACATAAAAATTAACCATATTTATTCAACAGTGGTAAACTGGTTTCTTAAATCACTTGTATTGACTTAAAATAATAAGATCGATACACAGCATGCAGAATCCAAAGATAATACCAAATGCAACAAGACATAACAAGATGCACCTACCTCGACAGCTAGTTAAAAATCTAAAAGCAACTAATTTAACTAGAACATCATTAAAATGTTTTGAAGATACCTTTGGAGTTTTTTATTTTTGTGCTTATGTACTTGTATTTATCATTATCAACGTGATTCAGTGCTGACAAAAAAGACTGGTATCCCTCAAAACCATGACGTAGTACAATTTGTACAAGTTTTCTATTTTGTCCAACATAACACGGATATTTCTGTATATCCGTTCGATCATCAGCTGACAAAACGCCTTCCATTTTATTAATCAGTTCCTCCGGTATAATGTCCTCTATTATAGTGTTGTAATGTTTCAGAAGTCTAATTTTGTATTGTTCTGAAATGAAATAATGTAAACAATTTTACAAAATAAAAACATAGGGTTACTGTTTCCCTTCTAACGATTTTATTTTTCATCTAGATCCATTGGTATAATCACAATAATACTTAATACATAGTTGAATCTATAATAAATTTTTATGTTAAATGAACTGCAACTTAAACACTTATGACTTAGGGAACACATTTCAAGCAAAATTTAAAATTTAAAATTTCCCATGCTTATTCACCATTAGTAAACCTGTATTTTGACAGAAAACAATTCTTTCAAGTTATACTTAATAGATAATTTACAAACTTAATTACAAAAACAATGAGTTTCGAATTTCATTTTTAAACAGCTGATTTAAGAAAAGTGACCGTACTGTACCTTTATCTTTGCAAATGCTGTAATACTCATTTTCGACAGCATATGAAAAACATTGATAGTGTCCTATTTGTGCTGAAAAGACCAGGTTAGAAAAATTGCTTCTTCACGTCACTTTCATTTAAATTTTACAAATCAGACCGTCCCGTAGCACCTGAACTCACCCTGGTTTTTGTAGTATTCGTGTTACTCCAGCTTTATTTTTTAGTGAAGTGTTGTGTCTTCTTTTATTTAACATTGGTAATTTTGTATGTTTATCTTTTGTTTCATTTTGTTGGCCATTGTCTTGTCTGTCATCCAAGTTAACGGTTTCTGTCTTCCCCTTTGGTATCTTCGAATTTCTTTTAAAAAACCCTTGTTGACTGAAAATTGCATAACGTGGCTGCAAAGCGATAAAACGTTGTGAATAAGTTGTAAAACAACGTTGAAAGTACATTGTTTTGACCTTGCAAAATCAGTTCTTAAAGTATACACAAACGCGTTTTTTAAACACTGAGCATTGGTGGCCGTATTGCCTAGGGAGTAAATTTATTTTTAACTGTTTAGTTATTGTAGACTAATGGCAATGGGTTTGTGCCAACAAAAATTGAAAAATGAAAAATTAAATTTCATTAAGTTTGTCAGTTACAAGTTCAAGGTCGGTGATTCTCATCAGGTATTCCAGCTGCCTCTAAATACAATATGTAAATATGAAAATGCTTCTTATTATAGTAATTTGTTACCTATTCCATCTTCCTCTTTTGATTTTTGCATGGAAAGGGGCACACCATCAGTCACATCTACTCGACAAAATGAATCTATTAATAGCTTAACATACACCACAGGAGGGTCAAAGTTGTTTATACTTTAAAATTTTGGCTACTATTTGTTCAAAAGTTTCACCAACAGATTGAAAATATGTAGAACGCGCTGTGGTAAAGAAATGTTGTTCTGATTTGTTTCACATTTGATATCTTAGTGTAAGCCCAATAATAATTTTCAATTTCTTAAATTGACCATACAATTACCAGACCTCACCGTTTCTTAAATATTGATTCTCACATGTATCTTTAAACTATCGCTTTACACGACTATAGATTCGCTCAAAACCATTTTCGGCTTAAATCAATATTATACATAATATGCTCGCAAGCAAAAAAAAAGCATATATCATTTATCGTGTCTAAACAATATTAAAGTGAATCGCTTCACTTTTAGCATTTTTGCACTCAATAATTTTTTTTTGTCTCGAATTTTGATAGATTGTACGGTTTTTGAAAATTTTGACTCTTTTCATCATGGAGAGCTGTATTTAAGAAGTGTATTGTATTTATTTGTTAGTGGTAAGTCAAGTGTAGAATACCCATGCGAGAGATCAAAGGTGGATAGTCCAAAAAGACAAGACAAATTTAAAACAAACCAAAAGATAAAACTAAACAAAAGAAACAAAACCGTGGAATCAACGAACTACTTTACAAAACAAGAGTTTATTTTAATTATATTTACAGTTCATTTTCCTCTCATAACTCTGCCGCGAAGTGATAAAATGTTGAAAAAAATTGTAAGATGGCGGCAAAATTATGTTGAGTGTATATTGATTAAACATTTTAAAATTTTTACTATTAGAAAAACTTTCTACGTTATGCATTGCTTTGAGCTATATTCTGGTAATATTTTTGATCTGACGATAACCCAGTTTCAGACGTGCTTTAAATAATCATCCGTACATAAAAAAAGGATATTAAAATATTAAAATTAAATTTTCAACATCATGTTGTCTTCTTTGGTTAATTTTTCTTCTTACGAAAGTCATATGCGTGTTTAGCACAAAACCTTAGAATTAATGAAAAACAGTGCCGTATTATATTTACACAAACACAATTATACACCCGATAAGAATTGTCAGTTACATGCCAATGATCACGAGTTTTGTTCTGTTATTAAATTGAAATGTTTTTAAACCTCAATCAAACAAAATACTTTTTATTCTTAGTAACAATGTAGCAGCAATAAAGATTTGCTTTCGTACACACAGGATTATAGAGCGATTAATATATATGCTTTAAAGACTTTATCATCTCACTGTCTTGATTTTTGACTGGATTTTTTTAGTTTATCAAATTGATTATTTAGTTATTACCAATAAATAGGACGCATAAGTGATAAAGATCAATTAATTCACATCTGCTCTAAATTTTACAATCTAATACAGCGATCATTTAAAAAGAATTAAGTCTTGTACTGATTTTCAATTTATGTGACCTGTAGAGTTCAAAAGCTAACTATATCTTTTCTTTTGTCTGCGTTTTCCCATTTATGTTTAACGCAAATTCGAGTGTTTCATGACTAAACCTTCATCAGTTATAATGTCGAATGAAAAGGAGAAAAAACTCAAAAATAAAATCGTTCATAGTATTAAAAAAAAACTATTGCTTTTGATTTCGTTTGCAAACTGGTTTCTCCTAATTTTTGCAAGTATAGTAGTGTTTTCTTGACTGTTCCGTAGTTTTAATTGGTTTTAACAACTAACTTTATTTTCATCTCTTCATCAAAGGTATTTTTCTTGTATTTACTTGTTAGTACAATTTATTTTTTCAGAAAACAAGCAACACTTTATAAAATTTCATTTTTGATCTTATAATTTAAACACGTATATCTTCACAATTGTTTAGTGAATAATATCATATACATGTATACATGTGTCTAACCATACCATATTGTACATCTGCTTGTGCTTTCCATGGGACACCACCTCGTTTCTCTAATAATAATAATAAAAAAAGATATTCGCATATAAACGTAGTTTCAAGAAATATCTAGAATATTTCCATTTTGTAAATCGGATTTTTGGGTTTTTTTCCTCTATTGTGCCACCCAACATGCAAAACCTAAAAATAGACACATGTTTCAAATCGTTAAGATTGAGTATAATGTTTTTAGTTTTCAACTGCAGAAGAGTATTGACCCCCTCTTTATTAACATATTTTTTAATTTGTACAATTGTTCAGTAAACTTAAAAGTTTAAACATAAATATTTTAAGCGTGTAACGGTGCATTTTCATTGTTTACAAAATGTTTGGTATTGTAATTTGGTTTGAATTTGTGGACACGAAAAGGCACATGATAACGATTTACATGTTTCATTTGACATACATGTATCTGATTTGATAAAAATGACATGCAGGTTGATCGATGTATCATAACTAATATGTTATTGACAAACATCTAGTGTTTTGATTTACAATTTTTGAATATTACACGTGCCTACAGACGAAAAGCTGTTGATTTTTTTTATTAAAATTCACCGAATTGAAACATTCTTTTAACCAAATGTTCATACAACAAAGTAAAACAATATTTTTTTAGAAAATTTATTTACCCGATATACAATAATTCAATTTTTAAATCATACTCAAACCCCTTTAAAATAGATCGCTTTCCACATGAAACTATTAACCCTTAAACATATTATTAAAATTAAAGAGTGAAGTACTAATTTCGATTTTCAAATGTTTTTTAAATTATCCTTGAAACTGCTGTGGATATCATTGTCTTGGAAACGTAAGGGATACATTTTAGCTCATGCGTTGTGCGTCAAATACACCTATTTCTAGTATCATGAAAAATTGGACAGGCAACTTTTAAATTTAACCACCCAAACTACTTTGCCAACAAAGAAAAAACTATTAGTACTTGGAAAAATCTTAGAGACAGAATATTGACATGCAAGCAACATAGACAAGCTATTCTGGCTTGAAAGAGGTAAACATATTGTTTACAAGAATAATATTCACCAAATAAAATGTTGAAACGTCTAAAAATTGAATCAACTCGACGTCAAATAATAAGTCCCATTACTTCATTGATTTCAAATCAATTGTAGTCAATTGAACGAAACATAAGAAAAACTTCAACACACAGAAAACTAAAGCTTCGGTAATATTAACTCTGTAATCACGAAGACTAGCCTAAGGGCTATGAAAAGTTAAGCAGCCCCTGCTTTACTAGTGACCCCGTCGTGTTACTAGTGTTCAAAACTTGTGGTTAGATACTATGATGTAACCAAATCTGGTAAAGGAACGGAAGTTGTGACAGTGTGAAGATATTTGTTGTTTTTTTGTAAACACAGGTATGTCATAACGGTCAAAGGAGTTATGATGACGACCGACAAAATTTCTTTAATAATGTGTATAATCTTTCCAAAAGAAATCCTTGGTACATTTTCCGTCAGCAGTATTCCTCATTCAACAAGATCCTAATAGGAAGCATACCTCCTGGAGTTCCGTAACATCTCCTATTGATATATATTAGAGATATATAATCTATGAATATTGCTACACACGAAAGGAAAATTCACAATGGGAAAACTTGGACCGTTAAAGTCATTATTCTTGTCCTGAACCTTAGTAACTAATATAAAAATAGGAGATGTGGCATGATTGTCAATGAGACAGCCACCCACTAAATGACAGTAGTATTTAAACTAACGCTTTATACATGAAAGTCTTGGTATGAAGCAGATCCTTCTGTGACTGTAGTATCATTGATTACAATTGCAATGAGGTAGATGCAATTGACATTTATAAATCCTCACCTTTATAAGAATTAATAAATTTATTTAATGAAAATACATAAACTATATAGAGAAACGTTAACAACAGATCGAGCAACATCTCTTTTTATCTGCAGCAAGATCTGTATGACTAATGTTTCATACGATTAAAGAAATAAATCGCCAAAAAGTGTCGCGCAGTTGGTTCACATTAGAATAACGATATTTTGTTGAAACACACATCCGTCGAACGTAACACAAATGCTGTCATTCAAGAAAGCATACATTCCGCATATTACTAGAACCAAATGTTTGATGCTGTGTTTGCCAATTTGGTTACAAAAACGTATGTGAATCAAGCTTTGTGATATTCTTTTAATTTAGAATGGGAAATGTCAAGGATGAGAAAATAAAATGTTTTAATGCACTTACTGGAGAGCCTTTATCTGAGGATGTTCTAACAGACTGTTGATTTTTATAAAGAATTTGATTCAGGCCATCTCTAGAATAGTCTGTTTCACGTTTCAAGACTATGTTTCACGGTAACCATGAATCTAGTTTATAATTGCCGATTAAATAGTTATCCGTAACTTGAGATAAGGTTTGTGGGATTTTTGCAGTCCCTGCAATGGTATATTGCTTGTGAGGACCCTCATGTAGTTTTGGAATCAGGGGGGAGAATGATCAAGTTAATCCCGCTGGTCTTACAAATTATAATATACCTGATCCCACGGCGGCACTCTCTTTGGACTCTGGTGTCTTCAATTGTGTTTCCTCATCTTTTTTTAACTCTGGTGTCTTCAATTGTGTTTCTTCATCTTTTTTGGACTCTGGTGTCTTCAATTGTATTTCCTCATCTTTATCACTGTCTAAAATATTATATAATATATCTACTGAAACATTCGAATGTCTTTCGAACCAAAAAAACGTGGCAATTTTTGGAAAAATAAACTACTAATGTATAATAATCATAATACAGTGAAACCTGTCTAAATCGAACACCATTGTGACTGAAGAATTTGTTCGGTTTACACAGGTGTTCGGATTGGACAGGTTATGTCTGCAAAGATTTTTTAAGGTTGGGACTAAATCTGATGTTTGGTTTACACAGGTTTTCGGTTTTCTAAGGGTTCGGTTTAGACAGGTATGAAAATGAATAAATATAGCGTAAACATCAGAGAGACTGCACTCTAACCACGCGACAGCCAGAGGTAATTTACAAATTTAGAGGTCTCCACAAGGCCTTCAACAAGGGTGGAATGCGTCCGTTCTTTAGAAGTTTAAAAAAATAAAGGACCATCGGTAATTTTAATTTTTTTGCTCTGTGAAATGAAATCTCACTGTTCAGAAAAAAACAAATCATCAAAAACTTATGTTTGAGATTTATTCGATTAAACCTTCATGAGTAAATTCTTCTGACGATCAAAATTTGCAGACAATACTATTTGTGGACCTGTTGTTGATGAAATTATTGTTGTAATGTGACAACTGACGAAAACTGACGACGTAAGACGAATGATGACAAAAATGTCATGGGCTCCAGATATCAGTTTAAATCCAGAAGCGCTTAGAATGAGTAATCTGATCTCGCTCCATTAATTCAACTCAAATTATCCAGGTAAAACTAGGGATGTCCCAAGACAGATTAAAATACTTTATTGACATTTAACTATAAACTGACTGTGGATACGATTTGTGCACGATTGTTTAACAGCACATTCTCTATTATTTTGTCTTCTGAATTCAGCATTTTGCCAAAAAAATAAATAAATCAGCCTGAACAATATCCTATAAATTGATTTAAATTTGTTTTAACATTTTCCGTTATTTTCTAAATTTTACCACTAACGAAGTTTTTACCAATATAAATGTATCTGTCTATCTATCATTACGAGTTTTCTTAATGTTGCAACATAGAGCATTGAAAGATTTAAATAAAAATGAGTTGTTTGTATGTTTAGGAACTGCATTTAAATATATAATACTGCAAATTATCAAACTTACTCCTTTCTTCTTTCACAGTTTGTGTTGTGATTTTATTCTCAATTTCCTGAAGCCTATCAGTTAGATTTTCTAAATAAAAAAATCAAAATACATTAGCAATACTCAATATTGAAAATTTCATATCAACTTTTCATGTAGGGTATCGAAAACCTTTGATTGATAATAAAACTTATAAATCCTCGCACTGAGATGAAGTTTTTATGTGGTAGATCAAGTACCTCTTTCTGATTCAAATTAACACCTTATACCCTAACTGCCTTCATGCATTGACGCTGTCTTTTGGTGGTTAGAACAGGTAATATCTGAAAATGACATAGATCCGAAATCTTTATTCCATATACTAATGGGAAACCTCCAAGGGGGATTTCATTAGTGGTCATGGGAAGATTTACATAGGGTATGGCAGGTATAACAGAAGTCGTCAACAGCTTCATATTTTATAAAGAAATTCAATATATAGATGTCATGTAGGTTGTGTCCAACACTGTTACACTGAAAAAAATGTCTAGTCAAAATGACTAGGTAGGCTAGTAAAAATTTGATTTTGGCTAGTTAAATAAGGATTGACTAGGCAAAGACTAGTCAAAATGACTTTTTCCCTAGTGCACTGACAAATATTTGACTAGAAAGCCTAGTAAAAGTACCATTTAGGGTAGTCATCCTATGGACAGTCAAATTGACTAGTTTACCTTGTCAATTTGACTAGTATATTCTTTCAGTGCAGTGATATGTTGCAGTTTCTGATCAAATAAAAAGGGGGTTAATTAAAATAGAAAATTAAAACAGAGTTATCGTTCGTTGTCGGTGGCCTGTAAAATAGTTCTTAAAAAACTTTTATTCCTACTCGACATCAATGTAAAGTGTTCCTTCGAATGGAGAAACATACATGCATGTACTTGGGACAGATGTTAAGTGATATGGTGGCAGTATTATTATTATTGTCTTGGTTTATTTCCTGTGTTTATTTTCAATACAAATATTACTTTGATGTTTCAAAATCTTGTATATTATCATACAAGCTGAAGTTTTAGTTTGCAAAAACGGGACTTTATTTCTAACATAGTGAACACCTTTAATCTAAGATCATCACTTTACCATGCCCACTCATTTGTTTATTATGTAATCAAGCATGTGCTCCAGTGCTGAGATTCTGTTGGTAAAAGAAATATTATGTGTATGAAATTTAAATGTTCATACATGTGATCATTCCTAAAACAGGTATGCTTATGGAAATTTGTATTGTTTACAAAATAGCAAAAACTGCACAAACTGTGAGCAAATTTTGAACCATTTTCTTCAGTTTTAATTGTTGACAAACGGCCGCATGCAATGTTCAGGATAAGGATTAATACCAGTCTGTACAGTCGACTTGGGACTATGTGCATGTTGAATTCCATTTACATACATTGGGGACAGGGGTGGGGGGGACTTGGGACTGGGAATGTACAATTCCATTCATAAATATTGTGGACAAGGGAGGGGGGTGACTGACCACTTATACATTTCTTTAACAAAATGAGAGGAGGGTTACAATGGGCTAAATTAAAAATTTGTTTTCCATACGCAAATATATTACAATTGAATAATTCAACATTTGCCGGATTAGCATGACGAATATGTGTTGCATGGACCTGAGACATTGTTCGCTTCTTTAACATTAAATTGTGACTGTGTTGTTAATTTTCAGCACATTTATTGTTTAGAAGGTGAACAATTCACTTAAGCTTCAAGTTTTCTAATGATATAATTCAAGATTAATCTGTTTTCTGGCTTCATCTGCTGTAACGGTATGAGTTTTCAGGTCTCAAAATATGCATTTTAATTTTCTCTAGGGATTTATTTCTTGTCTTTTTGCGGAGGCGCAATCCTACAATCATGTTTTTATTTCATGTACATGTCAGCAGTCAGTAACACCAAGCACGCAATATTTTTAGGGGGTGAATTGGCATAATTTATGGTGGAAAAAGAAAAAAAATGTATGATTGCTGTTAATTTGGGCATAAAATAGTTTGGCATCAGATTTAATTTCTTAAGCACCCTAATCCAGTGTCCTGACAAATCACAGAAGGTGGACACTTCCCATCCCGCCATAAACAGCCTTCAGTTGGTTACCTAACTATTGGTCTAAACATTGCTACGGACTGACATTTGACATGTCGGAAGCAATTTTTAAACTGTTGAATTAATTTTTTTTAAATTAGTGGGACAAATTGTTTTGTGTTCTTATCCACAAATTAAATCATAATATTTCAGTCATGTCAGTCAGTGTTCTGTACATGTAATTCATGATTATAGAAACATATTCTAGCACTTTTCTTTATTAATTATGATAATAGTTGCCCTCTCAGGGTGGTTAAATTCTTGGACTTTAAAAATACCCAGTAAAACTCATTTAAAATTTTGGGAAACAGCTAATCCCAAACTGAGAAATATCATAATCAGCTAAGTATGGGGTAGAATCTACATGTACCTACTAGACATGAATATGTTATACCAGTATTACCAATTTACTTGTATTTTTTATAAGATATTTATAACAGAGATTAATACATGAGTTTTTCTGTATCGGACTGACAGAGACTCTTATATCAGAACGAGGGGAACATAAAAAGGAACATTTGTGTTGATATATGGGTTAAAGAATATGATAACTAGACTGATTCAGAAATGTTCATGTTTTAATCTGTTCGTCACAAAGTTCTCATCACAAAATATATAATCTAGAGATGATATGAACGTATCAGCCAAGACAGGCTGGTATCTACAAATTACTTCTGCAGTTCTGACTGCTTTCTCTAAGCAAAACAGCTTATATTTTCTGATTATATGACAGCGATTAATAATTCTCAGTTATAATGCAATTAAAAACTATAGTTTGCAGAAATATTCAGATAAATTAAAAAGCATTATTTATTTTATTTTTTAGTTTTTTTGTTTTTTTTTCAAGTAATGGGGTATATTCACAATTTATTATTATCTTATTCTTCTGGGTTTATTAATAATTTTTAAAAAAATTTAGTCTTAAAGTTAGTATGGGACATAGTCTGGTTGTGCACCTTGGCTAAGTTTAACATTTTTATATTATGTACATCCCTTCATGTTGGGTTATAATTAACCAATTAAATAGCCGATGAAAACCTTTGTTTTAATTTGTTATGGTATCACTAAAGAACCAGGGATATAAGTTCTACTCTCACTGTTTGACTTGAGATTTTTTTAAAAACTGTTACCATATTGTCAATTTGCTTAAATAAGTTAAAGATGTATTGATGTGCACTCTCCCAGATATGATACTTTTTTCTTCATTTTTATAATGGTTTGTGTTTGTTCTTGGCTACTTTAGACAGCTCTTTTAATTTGGTTTTGTAAAATTCTGTTTGTTCCATACTTTCCAAATAGATGTGAAAAATGTCCCCATTTCTTTTTTTAAATATTTCTTTGTCTTATGTGCATGTATATATATACACTGAAAAAAATGTCTAGTCAAAATGACTAGGTAGGCTAGTAAAAATTTGATTTTGGCTAGTTAAATAAGGATTG
>JARWCS010328161.1:0-12343 GCA_034783895.1 Geukensia demissa | reverse complement strand
TTGACAAAGTCTAGCCATACCTATTTCTAATGTAAGGTCGAAAATAAAAATATTCCATATTTATGAGCAAGAGTATAAATATCAAGCAAATAATGTATACTTACAATTAGAATAAACAACTTCATTATAAGAGATAAATTTGTTCTATGATCACGCTTCTCTGTTAGAGAATTCTTTTATAAGACAGAAGCACATGTTTTATCATGTGGGTATTATCTATGCTTATATAAATTCGATTTTCAAATTTATAATGGATAAGAAATTTAAACCAACAGCAACCTTCAACTTTACCATACATTCAACCATCTTTGGTAGATTCTCATTATGGTCCGCAAAACAAAAGTAACAAAAGTGAAAAAAAAATACCATTATTACCGATATATTTGTCTACATTTATTTTGCGAGCTGTGCAGGACAGCTGTTCTTGAGAAGGCATTACATTGATTCTCAGTTTATACGGTTTAATGTTCTCAAATCATTATTTGTTGTAAATACTGAATTCTATCTGCTTCAATGCATTTATATTGCCAGTTTTGTATATGAGCAGATAGACATTGGCATCAAGAGCTCGAATTGCGTCGAGTTTGATTTTACCAATGTGAACGTCCAACGTCAGTACAAAAATAAAAATAGTCCGACACGCAACACTTGTGCGCATAATTATTTTAGGCCTTCTTGTGCGCATAATTATTTTAAGTTTTTTTTTAAACTCACGCCCGAATACAAAATAAAACAATCTGAATTATAGTTTGATATGTCTGGTTTCCAATTCTTGATAGTATAGTGGCAAGTAAAAGGTTTGTGAGTTTCCGTAATCATCATTATCCTGAGTTTGTTAGAAATAACATTTGAGAAAAATTATAAAAATTAATATCTATCTCAACATTACATCCATTACCGTACACTACTCACAAACGGAAACAACTCTGACAAAAAATAAAGCGCTTTTATATTTTCTTCATTCATAAGACACACACGGGACCAAAAATAGGAAGATCGGTCATACTTAATGAATTTCCAGTTACATTCCAAATGGAAAAAATGATGAAATATACAGTTCTTGATGTAATGAACGCAGATAGTCAAATAACAATCAGGGAATTTTAAAAATTACAATGTTGGAAAGATGTAAAATGTATCTTTCCATAATGTATTCCAGTACCCGAAATGAAATAAGAGCATACAACCCCAGAACGTGGAAGCTTTTTACAAACTCCACACAGCACAAAAGAAATCTTCGTAATAATATTAATAAGGAAGGCTATGGAACAAATGCAAAAACACGATACACATCTTTCGTAAGTTTATAACAAATTTAACTGCGTGTAAAGCGTTTTTCTAGATTTACCTTCATCATTTTTATTCATATAGTGACATATGGTTTAATATCAAACAACTTAACATTAATCATGGTCTCCAACAGCCAGCTACGAGGAAAACAAATTCCAACATTGTTGAAGCTGTGTAGAAAGATTTATATTTTCAATTAGATTTTTTTTTAAATGTTATGCATTTAAAAAGAAATTAGTAATGAATTGATGGTTCAAAGATTGATCACTATCTGTCATTGGCCAACACAATGCACATTGATTATTATAAAAATACGTAGCTGTACCGAGGGGTAAGGGTAAACATGTTCATATGATGTGAACAACATTTTAGCATCGGTTTATTGGGCTAATATGATGCCCTTTATATAGTACCATTTGTATAAATCTGGGTTTTATTAAAAAAACTAGTTAACACATTGTATTACATTTTCATATTTTTTCATATTTTTATCAAAATAACAGAAATAAAAACATTTGCAGCTACACGTAGAAACATGTATGGGTTGATAAAGGTTAAAAAAATTTTATTTGTCAAAAACTACTGATTGATTTGGTAAGTCCGATTGGTTTCAATGTTGTTGTCTGAAAAACATTATCAGGTACACGATTTTTTGTTTGCGATTAGGACTACATCTTCCCAACATTTGTCTTGGTAAATTTCTTGAAGTGGGCTTTTAATTTCAAGCTTTGGTGACGCCAGAAAATTTTGCAACTTAACTTTATATTCCCTTTCTGTTTAACTCTTGAAAGTCCATTTGAGAATCTGCTTCGTTTTATATTTGAAATCAACCAATGGTCATGGATAACAGCAAATAATAAAATTAACATTTTCTGACAGATTAACGATGAAATTCAAGTGTGTAGAAAATTATATTTTTTAAAAGAAAGCTGAAGCGCAATATTAATAAGATTTTTTATGTCAAAGTTAAACATAGAGGGGTTATATGTCAGACTTGTCTGACATACAAGTTGTCAAATAATGTACATAAATTGGGTTTTATTTTAAATTACTGAAAGTACGAAATGTATTGAACCGAAGATTGTCCCTACCGCTGGATTTACCTTTCTATTACGATTTGCTTCGATGCGAAGTTGGTAAACTTGTATTTTGACACCATTGGTTCGATTTTTCTGCTGGTGGACCAGAGGTCCCAGATGGTATTCCCAAGAACAGTTGTCAGACCATTATCTGACATGGACATTATCAAATAATGCTTAACAGAAATTCCTTTATTTGTTTAAATTCTATATTACTGGAAAAGGTAAAGGCTTCGAAAAGTATTGTAGCGAGCAGTTGTCCCTCTATCTTGATTTGTCTACGTATTTGTATTTGCTTATTTGAGTACAACTTTTGTTATGTTTGGATCTCGGACTTCTTATGTTTTGGCCCTAATACTACCGATAAGAGGTTACTCTTTGAAATGTACATAAGCATAATATCAAAATTCGTCATACTAATGCAACATTGGCAAACGTTTATTTTAACATAGACAGGAAATTAGGTTTTCTGGTTGTGCTGAGGAAATGTGAAATGTTGAGTTGTGACTACAAATTATAATTAATACCCATATATAACATGCCAAATTTTATGCCTGACCGTTTGTTATATTTTGACTTAAGTTGTTGCAAATTTATAAGGTGAAGAACATTAGATAGATGACTTCTTTACAGTTGACATGGAAAATTGTTCTCAGATAGTAAGTTTTTTTTAACTTTCCAACTACAAAGCTGTCACAAGAATGATATTTGAAGTCTGATATAGAAACAGAATGTGAAATTTTATCTTAATTTGGCATTTACTTTGGTTAGTTTTTTTCACAAGTCAGTGAGAATGATAAAATGAAACAACAGCAAAAAAAAAAAGAATGTCTTAAATTTTTGGGTAAAATGTTCCTTTTATAACAAGTCGTTTTGAAGAAGAATTTGTCTAGGAAGAAATAGTAACAAGGTTATGAAATGCAAGCTATTTCTATTTTTCTTGCAGGAAAATAACGATTTCCAATTGTTTCTTATGTGGCATGATTGTTTATGAGACAGACATCCACTGAACAGTCGAAATCAAACCTTTACACTTTAATAATGAACCAGAGTCCATACCATAACGGAAGCTGTAAAAGGCCCCCAAAATACAAAATGTGAAACTATTCATAAAACACGAAAATCGACATATTCTTTTGAAAAAAAAAGATGAACGAATAATAATGAATGACTATTTCAACAACGACAGCCACTGAACATTTGGTTTCAGGCTTTGAATAAGCACATTAAGTCTAAAGTATGAGTTCTTTTGACCAAGCATTTTCAGAAAAAAATATTCAAGTAATACGTTAGCTAACTAGTTTCCATGTTCTATGTGTTTACGAATTTGCATTAAATTTCATGTAATGGTTCCTCCATCTCGTCTAGGAAAATACAAAAAAATGCAAATTGATGTTTTCCTAAGTTTTGAAAAAAAACAATACAATATCGCGCGCGCGTTTCCACTTACCTGTACTAACCAATGCAGGTTTAAGGGTTTTTTTAAACATAAGCTTATTTGTTTTTTTCAAACTGACAATTCTTTCTCATAAAAATGCATCTACGCAAAATATATCGCTTAAGTATAAACAACAAAATTTTAATTTTACCCGATCCTGACGTGATACTTTCGCGTTTAAATTGTATACAATAATTATAGAATATCCCTAATTTTCACATTCTATGTACTACAGCATTATTAAAGATTACCATAAAGCCTCACTTTGAGTTCAATTAACATAAGCACTTGTACAATTGTTTAAGGGGGTACCCAACACCGCCACAAAAATAAATTCCACTCGTTTAATTTTCTGTATATTTTGTTAAGACATTTACTTTGATGAAGGAAGGAAAACATGTAAATTTTAAGAAATTTTAACCACACATTTCTCTGGAATTATTTTCCTTCTTTCATCAAAGTAAATGTCTTAACAAAATATAAAGAAAGTTAAAGCTGTGTGAACCATTACCTTTAGTTCAATTTCTACATTAATTCATCTTATAAAGAATGCTGATGTGAAAAATTTTAAAATTTCAAATAGTTTAAAAAAAAACCAATCGAAATATTCAAATCAAATGTTTTTCTGAAGACAAAATAGAGAATGTACAGAAACTGTGATTCAAGATACTTGTCAATCTCCAAACGAAGAATCTCCTAGCATCTAGTCACACCTCCAGTAGTCGACTCTGCTATTGGTGGTTATGCCATTTTGTGAGCATCCTCTCATGGAGGCCAAAACCATGGATACCTAAATGTGACACAATAATTTCTTGATGTCATAACCATTTTGATGTCACAATTCAGGCAATCAATGGTGTACCAAGGGTAGCAGAGTTGATGTGGCATAACTTAGGATTACACATCAACCTCTGCACTGGAGATTGGATATTTGTTTTTATTTGACTCTTTGAGTCATTTGATTTCAAACAGTTCAAAGGAACTGTACTTGGCAGTGAATATTATTTAAAGGTCTTATTTAAATAGTTTATATTATGAAGAAATGAGAGCCTCCACCATAGACAATCTAAAGATAAAACTGTACTAAAACAAGCAAATCAAACATTCACCTGTGGTAGGAAGGGACCAAACTGAAAAAGGTAATAAATATACTATCAGTTTTATTTTTAAAAATCTACATTTAATGATGGGATGGGGTTTCCAATCGTTTTGAAGAATTGTTATAACAAATTTCCAAATAACTTACTTTTTTTGTTTTAGATGTGAATTGACCTATTAAATATTTTCTATAGTTCAAAAATGCATTGAATAGTCATTGCTTAAGGCCAAAATCTGGTTCTATGAAACTCCTTACACCTACCATTAAATATTTTATGCCTATGGGGCCAGTTTATTGAGTTAGCAGGACAAAATACTATCCTACCTTCTGCTACTTTTCAAGTAAAAAATCCATACAATGAAACTCATGGTTTAGGACTCATAAAAGAGAGTTAAAGCTATGCAAAACATCAAAAGTTAAAATATGTTAAGATTATAATTCTTATCAGTTTTCCTTCTATCCTTGGAAAACATGTTTAATGTATAAACATTTCAAAGGTAAGATTTCAAATTTATAAAAAAAACTAAAAAAGCCTTCCCTGTCTCATGTGTCTTGGAAATCAATAAATGACACCCACCTTTTTCTACTGTTTGGTGTCGCCACTGCACTATAAGGTTTTTGGTTGCTTTTCAGGGAAATTTCACACACAATGAACAATACTAAGATGTGCGTTAACTGATAGATTTTCCCAGAAAAGCTGACATCACAAAATAGATAAACCTGATTGTGCAGTGGCGACACCAAAGAGCACCAAACAGGAGTCTTTGGTGAATGTCATTTGTTAAACTGTAAAACAACCTTTTGGTAGTGCTAATGTATGATTTTGCCATACATAATTGTTGCTGAGCGTGTCTGATAACAGGAAATTAATTATTCTGAATGCAAAGCTATTAACGAATATATATACACAAGCTTCATGTTGGACTATCAAGTTACATATTTTAGACTAAGCTATGGTTTAGTTTTAACATGTTTAAGTCTAATAAATCATAATTGGAACTGGCTGAATGTGTTGACACAATGCTGGATAACTGGGTACAACTTATGAAAACAGTATATTGTAAAGTGAAGAAAGGGGGGACAAAAGCAAAAATTATACGGTAACTAAATAGATCTAGTTAACAGCTATTTCTTCTAACCAACTTAATATCATACCAGTATTCTGGGAGCTCTTTGTTGCTATAATAAATATATTAAAATTTTAAACACAGATACATGGGTTAGTTAATCTGTAGAAAAGGAAATTTGAAAAAAAAATTATTTCAAGATTTAAAAAAAAATTCCTCTTGGTATTTAATAAGCAAAGCTTATGGTCGACAGTTCATTCTTTACTTTCTGCAGATGTGTCATTTCAAAAATACACTTTCACCAAACTTTTGTTGAATATGGAGCTGCTGAGAGTCTTGTTGTCTGTGTTGTGGTCATTTATTCCTTCTCGTAAGGTTTGGTAACAATAATTTTTTGTTGGGTTCTTAAATTCTTTGATTAGTCAGCCCATAAATCGTGGATCACTATGAATAATAAGAGTTACATAGTATATTTCTTTTCCAATGCTTTTTAGTTGTTAATTGGAAAAATATGGGTGTTAAAAACTGTTCAAATTTAACTTATTCTGAACACATTTTTTTCACCAGAAGTACCATATTCTTTTAAATTTTTTACTATAAGACAAGACTTTTTTCTTTAAAATAAATGAATTTCCCATCATAAGTCTATGGAGAAAAATGCAGATAAAAACTACAGTCCATACAGATTTATAGTCCAATAAACATAGTATGATTTTTTCCATGTATTCCAGAGTCCTACATTAGATGTGTACCTACCCCAATGATTCCACTTCTGAGGCATGTTGGAAAGCCTGATGATCACAATGTAGAACAAACACTAATGGAGCCAGCAACTCATGCATACCCTACACAAAACAAAAATACAATAAACTTGAACATAATTTTTTGTTAAGGATGTTCACTGTTCTGTATAAAAATAACAAGATTTTCAAAAGGTTGTAATAGATTTAAGATCTGTCATATTGCCACAAATAAGCAGAAATAAGGATTAGTGTGCTGGAGTCTAAAATATAAGACTTCAAAATTTGGTCATGAAAAGTTTCTCTTGATTTTACATAGATTTTGTATTACTGTAATAGGTTCTATATGTTAAAACCAATGGTGAAGAACAAGGGTTTCAGAAAACCTCAAATGACCTTTTATTAAAGAGTGTTAAATGAAATTATGAAAAGACAAGTGTTGGTCACAGGACAAAAATATCAATGATATGAATTGGATAAATCCAGAGAAGTCTGAGAATATAGCAAAAATAAAGAAAATATCCTTAATTTTCCAATTCTCTAGTACACACTGTCAATGGTGTCCTCTATGAATGCTCCTTGCTTAAAGTTTTCTTAGCCTTTGCTACTGTGTATTTGTTGAGGTGACATTCACTATTCATAACATTTCCAAAAGAGCTATTATTGGTGTAATATTGTTTCATACTAATCAATACACTGATTTATATATTTTTTGTTCATGGTGAGGTTTGATTCATGAGTAACCTGATGTGCAAGAATCTGTTCCAATTATAGCAAATTGTTGTTCAATCAAAATACAAATGTAATGTAAACTGGAAGAATTCGGTGTTCTTCTACTTATGTATATTAAAGATCTTGGAAATGTTCCAATTGTTTGAGAAATTCTTCGATTTTTCCTTGTTTTGCTAACCTGCATTAAAAAAAAAGAATTTTCACACTACTGGAAGATTTCTCTGATCTTTATACTTTATATGCCCAATTCACTTGGGAAATGACAGAATTTGTCACACTAGTAGAGGATTTCCGAGATCTCCACTCAGGAAATGAGGGAATTTCTCACATTTATAGATTTCCCAGATTTTTAATATGCATGCTCCATGCAGGAAATGAGGGAATTTCTAACACTCATGACAGATTTCCCAGATCTTTAATATTCATGCTCCACTCAGGAAATGAGGGAATTTCTCACACTTGTGGAAGATTTCCCAGATCTTTAATATGCCTGCTCCACTCAGGAAATGAGGGAATTTCTTACACTCTGGGATGATTTCCCAGACATTAATATGCATGTCCACTCAGGAAATGAGGGAATTTCTCACACTCATGGCAGATTTTCAATATGCACTTCTTTTAGAACCTTTAGTGGATTGGTGAATATACATGTAAAATGAATTATTTTTCTGAACTCTTCATAAAACCAATAATAACAAAAAATAGTAAAAAACAAAAGCAAGCAACTAAAGCCTAAGCATGCTGTAAATGAATAATATGCAAAATTTAACTCGTCAGAAAAACTCAACACTTGCAATTATTTTCATGGTAACAATATATCAGTATTGTTAACATGTAAATGGTTTAGGTTATAGTTTTTATCTAGCATTGACCAAATACAGGTACATGTACAATCATCTTTGATAGGTTAATAAAGTTGACCATTAAAAAATCAGTAGACTAGAGGATATTACATGTATTTCTTTCATTTGAATGGACAGTAAATTAGAAAGAAATTAATTTCTCCTGGGTGTTTCATTTTGTAGACAGCATTTTCAGTAGTTACATGGATTTTTGTTTGCCTGAGACTTGTCATTCAGTGTGACACCATCGATGTGAACGAATAGCTTAATTTTCATCCAAATTTATGGAAAACTGATACGATGTGTGATAAGAGTATTGATTGAGTTTTTTCAGATTAAGATTGGGAAATGTATATATGTTGTAATAAAGATGCAGGAATAAATAGTATCCTCACGCTACCCACTTTACACTTTGTTAATTGTTTATTATTGCCTTGGTATAATCAGGTTAATGTATTTGGATATCCTCTATATAATGAAAGGTTGACCAGGAGAAAAGAAAATATACAGTGAAACTTCTCTAAACCGGCCAGCAATGGGACAGAAAATTTTGGCCAGTTTAAAGGGGTGGCCAGATTACAGAGGTAAATTTACGATGGCAGATTCTATCAGGGTTTTAGTAATTGTGACTGGTTTACAGAGGTTGGCCAGTTTTCCGAGAGACCGGTTTAGAAAGGTTTCACTGTAATAAGAAAAATCACCAAGGTGAAATCTGCTCTATGGAAAAGTGCAAGTCTGTTATTGGTTAAATACATATACACATGTATTTATGCAACAATATTTCATTAGTATTTTAAAAACTAAAACTGTTGAAACAGCAACAACATGTAAACATTTTTCTAACTAGCAATTTCACAAGGGCTGTCAGGGTCATATAACCTTCTAAAACTACAAAATTATGGGTATTATTCTTGTATTTTTACCATCAATTTATGTTTTATTACAAATATTGAATTAAACCTGATTACATTTAATTTCAAGCCTTAGTGAGAAATTTGAAGGTTTAACTATCGAGATTGTATAAAATACAAAATACAATTATCAATGTTTTAACAATGTAAGTTTAGTTTCTCTAATTCTTCAATGGACTAATTTTGCTGTTTTCATTAAAAATATTGTCCAAAAAAACGTAGCTGAATAGTGACATGTTAATCAATGTCTGTTTAAATGCATGTAGCATTGATAATCAGTGCTGCAGATGATAATAACTTTTTAAAAACCAATCAAATGGCAGGAAAAGCACATAACAGTTAGAGAAATAATGATTCACTACAAACCTTGACCTTGAAAACCTAAATCCACCCTTGTTTCCAACTATCAATTAAGAGGCAGAACAATTAAGCTAATATTTAAGTATTTGCAGTTTCTATTTTTAGAAATTTAATTTTCAAAGCATGAAAAACTCTGAAAACTACTTTTATATACTGCTGTATTATAATTTATCCAACGAATGACTACACTGTGACAGTAAACTCTCTAATCTGATATGCAATGACTTAAGCTTAGGTTAATATGAAACTAGGTTAGGAGATAGAAATTGGCAAAAGTACCTGTTTATAAGACGATGACCTAGTTTTACACAATATAAATAGAAGATCTATCATCTTTTCTCGTATATCTTCCGACTGAAAGAACTGTACTTCAGGAAAGCTAAAAATAAACTAAAAATGCTTACAACATGCAGAAAGAAATGTAAATAAGAGAAACTTAAAAGTAAAATTTGTGAATAAAGAAGATGAAATACTAACTCGGAAACAGTGGTGACACGCCCCAGCTTTGGTTAGTAACGATTAACCCAACTGCCAAAAGCCCTTTAAAATTTTGATTGGGGAAATAGAAAAAATAGAAGCATTTCCATTTAACCATTATCCAATGATATTGCAAAAACATTTCAGTTGCATTTTACTGCATTTACAAACACATTAGAGTAAAACATCGTTGAAAGAACCATGTAGTAGAGATAATGTTTTATAAGCTGAGGTACTAATGTTGACCACTGTTTGGAGCTTGGAAGAAATGCTATTATTACCCATTTGACTTCAATTCTTCTTCTTTATTTTATCATATACAACATGCATCTATACAGAATTTATAAATAGAAGAAGTTTTGCATCTGACAATGACAAAATCCTTGCAAAATAAAAAGAATAATGCAAGAAAATAAAAAATAACATGACCAACAAAACTATTGTGAATAGAGTTATCTCCCCAGAGTTTTGTAAGGAAAAAAGATTGGTATGCTGCTCCACAATTTTCAAACATAATGATAAATGAATAAGTAATTTAAGTAAAGTTTATCAAGAAAATTGCAATTGTGGGCATGTTGTTCTAATTCTCCGTTCATTGAATTTGTATACAATTCCTCCATTTATGTGGTTGCAAAATTTCAAGGAAGAAAGTAAAAGGAAATGGCAACCATTTTGATTAGATCAAACAGCTCATATCAAATTTAGTTGGTAGATATAAATTATCAATGACATTCTTTACAAGGTTGATTATATCCATCAAGACATTTATGTCAAGATGGATATGACAGATTGAGTAAATATGAAAAAAGATAATCTGTTCATTTTGCCACGGACTGTCAGTAACTTTATCTTCCTTATGATGTCAAAGAAATATTAAATCAATGAGAGGGGTAAAAGTTATTAATGTCCTACACAGCAAATTGATTCTCTTAGTCGGATGGTTGAATCAATGTTTTTTTTCATATTAGTGTTGTTGCTTGATAATAGAATTATCAGGTAAGAAGGATCAAAGAAAAACACAATAAGAGACCATTTTTCAATGTATTGTATCAACTAGGGTGTTACATGACTGGAACAGCTATTACTACAGTGTGGATCCCCTAACAATCATTCTGTCCCTTTTATTTTTAAATTATGTCATTTCAAAGTTACAAATAGGGGGAGATAACTCTAGCTTTCCACACTTTCTGAAAGAAATAAAACTAGTGACATTTATGAAAAATTGTGTCACTAAACCTGACGATAGGAAATTTCTGGGTTAATCTTTGCATAGATAAACAGCACGTCCACCATAAGATTCCTAACTTGGTTTGACTGGAAAAATTCTATCCTAGGATAACTGAAAATTCAAAATGTTAGTAAGAGTGGTTAGTATATATATACATGTATATAAAAACAGACCTTAACAATTAAGATAGTACCAAATGAAAATGAAATGTCAAATGCTAATCATTACCAAAATATGAGTAAAAAAATACAAAAAAATGTATGTGAAGTGTTACTTGGAATTTTTTTTTTACACAGACTGCAGGGTACTTCTCAAATCTCAACAAAAGGTAGAATGTGTAAGGTAGTGACTACCTATTTAAAAGGACATATTTTCAAAAATAAATGCTTTGAAGAAGTGGTGAAACCACATTTATCCAAGACCGAACATCCGTTTACTGAAAAAATCCTTTGATTCATGAGACCTGTTTTATACATGGACTGGTATCTGACCAGATCTCTCCAAGGACCAGTTTTCATCAACATACATTTTTGTATAGAACAAAGTGATTGAATTTAAAAAAGACAACTGAAAATAAAAAGATAGATAGATAGAATTCTGATACCCAAATTTCAACATTAGGTTAAAAGTTGTCTTTATGTATAATCCCTGTAAAAACATCAATGGCGAAGAAGGGTCCTTGGTGAGATACATTTGGATGCCAGTACTGCTAATTTTTGTTCAATCCAGCATTCAAAATTGTCACAAATTTTCTGAATTCTCCGACAATAAATTTCATATATCTAGGGATACCTACGTTCTAATAACATCCTGCTTTATAGTCAATCTGAGCTCATTGTCTTGAAAAAATCTATTCCAGGGACTCTGTAACAGCAAAAGATTATCTAATTCTTCATAAATTTTCAAAATCATATGCATCTTGAGTACTTTTATTTTAAGGGGGTACCATACACCTAAGGGAAATAACTCTTTAAGATCATCTAAATGTTTTAAGTAATATTTCATATTAAAATTAATGCATCTCAGTGATCAAAATTTTTGATGATGAAATTACTATATATCTATTGAAATAATTCCAGA
>JARWCS010328140.1:0-12344 GCA_034783895.1 Geukensia demissa | reverse complement strand
GTAATGCATTTAGTAGTTGTTCTTGCCGTCGGATTTGGTTTCCCATTTCTATTTGTTTGGATTTGAGTGCTTCTCTTGCTATATTTGAATCTTTGACTTCCTATGTTTCGATTCTAAAGCTACTGATGAGATGTTACTCCTTAAAATGTACATATAGCATACCTAAATTTTCCATATTTATTTAACATTGGTAATTTTGTATTTATCAAACTATTGAGCATAAATGTTTTACGACTATATAATTGCATTTACTTTTCATTATGAATGTGAGTGATTCAGTTGTCAATGTTACAAAAGATAAGGTCGGCGAATTCTCGCCTTATCGCGTAATGCTTGGCGCGCAATACTTTGAATAATTTCAAATTCCATGATCGGTTTCAGTCGAAAGCATGCACCAAAATGCATTGTCGACATCAATACATAATAATTTCTTAAGCGCATTTTGTACCTTTGAATTTGTAAAAGTTGTAACATTTTTATAGTCATTCTCATATTCGTTGTCAGGCTGAAAATTTTGTGTTTAAATGATCATACACGTGACTTATTTCTTAATTTAATTTTTACAGTTAGGAATAAGCTTATGTGTATCATACCAACCGTTGAGAAAAGGTGGTGTGGAGTTCATATCAAAGACATTTGAAAATTCTACAGCTCTACCACAAATTAAACTATTAGTTCATGTCACGGATGGCAAGTATAGATACATGTAAAAATGTTAGTCAGTTGTAATTTTACGTTATTCATGTATATGATGCACAGGTATGATGTACTCTTAATTTTGTCGTTTAGATTTTTATCCCAATTTATTTTAACATCTGTTTTGTGAATGCTTCCCTGTTTTGAAAAGAACTTGCTTTTTATTGTCTTCTTGCGTTCATGTGCAATAGCAAGAATCCAAACTGCAACACCACCTATGATCTATTTATGAATGAAGGGATGCTTACTCGTAATGCTGGTACATCTCCAAATTCCAGACACAGGTCAGAAATTCTGTATGTCCGTGTGTCTTTTAAAAGTAATTCGAAGATACCAGAAGGGGCAGACAGACAGAAATCTTTAAGTCAGAGGACAGACAAGATCATGGAAAAAATAAAACAGGTTGTTCAATTTCTCCGCCTGGAGGTTGTTATCCCTTTAAGCCTTCCCCTATACCCTGAAATGACAAGATTGGAATATGGGAAGTTCAGCAAGTGTCTTTAAAGAAGAAGGAATTGCTTACCCTTCCGGACACCTTTTTATTGTTAGGGTCCTAGTTGTTCATATATTTATGTATATTTTTAGTAGAGCATCTGTCTTGTTCATGTTCTAGATATTGGCATGTTTATCGATTTGTCCCCTTTTGTCTGACCTTAAATGTTTTTCGCTTCCAAAAAAGGAATATACGCTTATTGCACAATTTGAAAAAATATTTGTCATTTCAGTGAGTTTTTATGTATCATTTATTACATCTACCGTGGTAATGGCAGGATATATAATACTGATATATAGAAACTATCAACGCGACATGAGGAAAATGTATAATGGAGACTTTTCTTTCCTTCCAAGGAAAGTCAGAAAAACAGATAACAAAAGTTTTGTAGTAAGTATTCATCTACACCAAAATATTTGCCTTCTAGGTTCTACCAAACAAAGATGGCAGGTATGCACTGAAATTGTCTAAAGACTGGTAAAAAGTGTCACATTTCAAATAATATTGATTGACTGATTGAATTGTGCTTAACGTCCAGCGCCAAATATCTCATTCATATTCAGGACACGAGCATATTAATGAATGTTGATCAATGAACCTTGCTTTGTACTAAACCGACACGCGACATTCATTTTTATGTGCTAGAATATTAATGAATGTTGATGAACGAACCTTAATTTGTAATAAATTGACAGTCTGCAAGAAAACATGCGGATGAATGAACTTTGGTTTGTACTAAACCGACAGTTAACAGGAAACAGGCCACATTACCATTATTATTCTGACTCTGGGACGAACAGTCTTTGGTCTTACTCCAAATGATGTGTGCTTAGCAGAAAAGGAGCAAATACTTAATATAATGTCTTTGGTTGTTCATCTGGTTTTGCAAATATTTTTGACTTAGCTCGAAATGTACACAATTTAACCCCTTTATACTTAATGGACATATTACCCTTTGTTGCGCTTCACTACCAGAGGTAATAATTATTATTTTGTACGTCGAAGAGGAATGTTGTCTTAAAATGAATAGTATAACTATTTATATAAAAAAGCTGGAAATAGCAGTTTCCAAACGACTTGTGAGAAACATAACTTTCAGCTACTATATAATTATGAATGGCTTCTTAGTGGTAAAGAGGTGCGAAGATGTAGCATCGGCAAGATAAGGGCACATTAATGTCAAAATACACAATGAAAAGCTGCTTGCATTTGAAAAAAAATATAGAAAATATTTGTTTAACCAAAATATGAATATGAAAAATGAGCGATATTTTGCAAATGTCATGGAGGCTCACAGCATCTGAAAAAGAAGTTGTTAAACGTTCAAAAGTACGAGACTAATTTTGTACAGATCATAAGAATATAAGCATTTTGACATAAGATCGTTATCCGTTATTACGATCGTACAGAACATTAAAAATCCAAATGAGACAGTAATATAATATTTCGATATCAACAAACGACTTCGGCATTTAGAAATATTATATGACGGCGGTTTGTTTCAAACGAATTCCATAATATTTCTATTCTCGCCTACAACAGAATTTTTTTAATTAAAACATCCGTTATTTGTACCAATGTAGGCGAACACTCGAAAATGTTAGTCAAAGATGTCGATGGTTAAATCTCCATATGACTTAATTAATACTCAAATAGATGCATTTAAGATCAGAAAGACTAAAACGCATTTATCAAAAATAATGGACGCGGGTTAGACGTGTATATATTGCATTTTTAATGTATTTCAGGCTGCTAGTCTTCGATACTCTGGAACACAAATCGCATATATGTTTTGGTGTAAGTATTTCTTTATTCACAATTTACCTTTACAAAGACCGCGGCTTGAATTAAAGGATTATACATGGGTAACGGAAGGTATTGCGATCGCCACCACTTAGAATCGAACCCTGGTCGGCTGCTTAATAGTCGGCGCTGTAATCCTCTGAGCTAAAGAGTTAACTCCCCAGCTCAGCCGATTAAAGCTGGCTATATATCTACCAAGGGAAGCAATCGCATTACAAATTCATTTTATATACTTAAACTTCTCGAAAAGCATTTGCTCATCTAATTCTTTGGTGATGTATTCTTAATGTAAAAGGCGATATAAAGTTTCAAAGAACCTTAACTTATTTCCGTATTTTATTTACTTATTTGTGGGCAGAGATTAATGAAATTTTCCCTTTCTGTGATATATTTTGATATTGTAATTAACTGTTTATCAAAATGGATAAAATTTAGATTATTCTGTTAGTTTTCCTTACGATGAAAGTGTATTTTACTCATAACAATAGAAAGGTGTAACAACATACGTGAAATTCATCTTCTATCAAAGAAAAACTTCTTTTGCGCAGTTCCAGCGTATCTGGGAAACACGAAAATCCTAAAAATAAATTTGGGCAAGCTACCGACTGGAAAAAAACCTGAATTGAACGTTAATGTGTCGTTTGACATTTACGCCGACAGAACCAGTCTTCTCTGTTAAATTATCTTCCGATTTGCATAAGGAAACTGGATCATCATCTTTGAGCTTACTGTAATACTATTCAAGAAGTCATATAAAATACAAAATTACCAATGTTTAATAAATATGGAGAGTTTATGTATGCTATATGTACATTTCAAGGAGTAACCTCTCATCAGTAGCATTGCAACCAAAACATAGGAAGTCAGAGATCCAAACATAGTAAAGGAAGCACTCAAATCCAAACATATCGAAATGGGTAGCCAAATCCGACGACAGGGACTTCAACTTAGTGCAATACTCTTCGAGGCCTTTCCGTATTGTCTGGGCTTTAGAATTTAAACGAATGCAGCAAAATTTTTGTAAAACAATGTTTATACATAACGATGGATATTATAGCGGAAATATTGCGCGGTTTTCGCAGCAATTATATCAATCATTATTTTTTTTTAGAAATGGTAAATATTCGTTTAAATATAATCCATATAAATCCTAGAAAAAATGGTGTTTAATTTAAAAAGAGCAGTTACCTGTATTTGACATTTCCCGAATTGGCATAATATGTGGATCATATTATTTTTCAGGCTATGTAATATTGTTTGTTTCAATACTCTTGTTGTGCTATATGACAGCCTATTTACTCATACTTCCGCTGATGAAAAAAGTTCCAGCGGAATTTTTGTCATTCGTAAAAGCAGTAATGTGAGTACAAACTACATATTTAACATATACAAAATTCAATATTATACCACCTCATTTGTTCTGACAACGAAGTACTACAATTTAACCGTCAAATGATAATAAAGTCAAAGAGTATACATTTAACAGTAAAATTGAAAGAAAGGTCAAGATGATAATTTCCTAAATAAAAGCACTGGAAACAAATGCCAAAAATACAAAACACAGAAAATGAAAAGGGACAATAAACATCAAAATCTTTACCAAAATTGCAAGAATACAGATGTTAAATTCTGCAGGAAAGGCTAACAAACTCATGATTACAGCAACAAAATATTTAGTATATTGATGCCAATATTGTAGAAGGCAACCTATGATCTATAGCCTATTCACTGGCCCATGTCTTAGGAAAGAGTATTTGAACATGTCTGCTCAGTGAAGCAGGAGTTGCATACCTTTTCGGAGCACCTGAACTCACCCTGGTTTTTGTAGGGTTCGTGTAGTGTTGTGTGTTCTATGTTTGTTTTTCGTTTTATTTTTTGGTCATGGTCATGGTCTTGTCTGTCTCCCGACTTAACGATTTCTGTCTGCCCCTTTGGTATCCTCGAATTCCTCTTTACGCCTAAGAAAGATGCGCGACACTTTACCGTACCCTCGGCTATACAACTTTCGGTTGCCCTCAGTTTGAGATGGGATCATGGGTTAGATCCCCAATCTGTTCAAATCACAGACATTTAATGTAGTATTTGCTAGTTCTCCGCCATTTGACATTGGAGACAAGAGCATTAATATGCATAAAGTATTTGTCCTGAACTTTAACCCAAACTTAATGTTCAAAAGATCTTGCAGTTAATCGTATTTTGACTGCGTCGGAGTAACAAAAGATGAAATCTGAATTTTTGTGCAATACCTAAATTGCTTCGCATCAGCCGTGAATGAATATGTTTATGTCGGACAAATTAAAATACATGTAATGCCATGTTCTCTTGATGTATATATGTCTAAAAATATTTTCCGGTGGTGACTATGAATTCTGAGTAACAAAATTGATGGATTCTATAATCATCGCATATAGAATAAAACGATAAATATTAATAAAATAATAAAACAAATTATCATTACAGACCAATATTTGCTGCTAGATATCTTTTCGACATTTCGCAAACACTGCTGGTCAACAGATATTTTTTACAAGACCATACAGTAAAGAAAGAATGGGCAGACGATAATCAACGTGTATTAGCACTATGCAACAGGTACTTTTACAAATGGAACTATTAAGAAATTTCTATTACTAAAATATATATTTTGTTTGTGCTCTTTTCTTATTACTTGTGATCAATGAATAATACAGACAACACAATCGAAAAACGTGTTCAATTAAACATGATGTTGTTTTCCGTGGCATCATAACAGAATTTTAAAATTATAATATTACCTGCAGTTATGTCATGAATAGTCTTCTGAGCAAGTGGCTACAAAATTAAGATTGAAAAGATACCAAAGTACTACAGTTTCCTAGCTTGGGACAGTCACATTAAGCATTTGGCGGGGATAGACCAATTCTTGAGCGCTTAACCCGACGCCTTACCCGGGATAGTGGTGTGACAAAACAGCAATAAAAACACAAGATAAAAATCAGTTCAAAGGGATTTATCACTTGCGATCGATACTTAAAACAAACAACAAATACAATTAAAAGTAAAACGTGAGTTGGGATACAACAAAAGTATCGACCTCGAAAGAGTACTCGCAGCTGCTGTCTACTAGTTCAAAACCCAAAAGCAAGCTACCAGGAAACCAAGTTTTCCTTAACTACGGTATCAATGAAAACACGTCCAATTGAATCTAGTGTCTAAATATCATTAAAAGTCAAAGAAAACATACAATTTTGAAAATGACAATTTAATAATATAGCAAAAAAGTAGAAAATATTATAACAAATATAAACTGTTCAGTTCAAAATTTAGCTTAAAACTCTATTAGTACCAATAAAAGTCATATTTTATAGCTTGTATTTATTGTACATATTGCATGAACTTTAGTTTTAGACTATGAAGGAGGTAGCAATTCTTTGTGTCGGGTGTTTTGTTTGCGGAAAGGGTAATTTCAGAGCCTGTTTTTTTTATTAAACTTTCATTAAAATAAATGGACAATTTCAACACAAAAGCACTTTGTAACAGGGTTCCAATAACCACCTAAATGTTATGCTGAAACTCGGTGAATGGCAGTTTTGAATTTCATGGAAGATTCTCCAAATGACAGTCTTCTTAAATCTTGTATTTTAAATAATTTTTTTCGCATGTAACAGACCTTTTTGCAAGGATTTTTTTCGGCCGGTACAGAAGAAATTCGAAGATACCAAAGGGGCGGGCAGACTGAAGTCGTTAAGTCAGAAGACAGACAAGACCAGGGCCAACAAAATGAAACGAAAGACAAACATAGAACACACAATTCTACACTGAAAGCTAAATCTGGAGTAACACTAACCCTACAAAAACCAGGGTGATAATATGAAGTAATTACCATTGATATTTTGACCAAATGTAATTTAACTGAACATAATGATTTAATTTAATTAACTGACTTTTATTTTTTTCAGGAAAATGTTTGCTGTGTTGACATACTTTATGTTCTTTTTCCACGTGATCATTGGATTTTTTGCCTGCATCAGTAGGATCATGTATGGAGCAGCAATTGGTATTCTAACTGTCGCGCGTATAGACAGAAGTTTGCTTCCTAATGGTTATGAAAATCTTGATAACGGTATGGGTATTAACTTATCGTAATTTTCAAATTCTTGGGTTTCTGTATAGCACTAATATATTTTTCCTGTATTATAAATATTTATGACATAAGGCTGTCGCCGTTGGTGTTTTGAATTTATTATCTGTATATGATACGAAAAATCAAAATGATGGTAAAATATTTTTAGTAAAAGCTTCTTCCTACAAAAGTTTTGCATAATTATTATGATATGTCTAAAGGTCATGTGAGCTATTGTTATCACTTTGCGTCTGTTGTCTTTCATCTGTCCGTCGTCTGTCCGTCCACCAGTCCATTGTCTGTCCGCCCACACTTTCAAATAATCTTTTCCTCTGAAATAGCTCTACCAATTAAGACCAAATTGGTTGAATGGTCCTTGGATGGTCCTCTTCCAAAACTTTGTCGGAAAGCTGCGACTTCCAACCAAATAAGACGTATGGCTAAAAAAAAGTAATTTTTAAAATCTTCTACTCAAATTGCTTGGCCAATTTGGAAAAAAAACCCTAGGTATAATGGTTATTAGGTTGTCCTCATCAAAAATTATGTACGATAGCCGCAATTTACATCTAAGATGGAAGCCAGGATTAAAGCAGAAAAAAGTTGAAGTTAAAAAAATCTTCTCTGAAACAGCTTTGCTAATTTGACCAAACGCTGATGAACTGGACCCTTTTAAAATTGTGTCCGATAACTACGAACTCCAATTATATGGCCATCAGCCTAAAAATAGAAATAAGGGGACAAAATTTTAAAAATCACTTGGACCAAATTTTGGTGGAATTATACTGGGTTAAAAATTTTATTAAATTACTTGCTCAATTGGACCCAACTTTGGTGGAATGATTATTAGATTGTTGCCTTTAATAATTATATTTGATGCACCAGCCCACAAACCAAGATGTAGCCGAACTTAGTTGAAAAAAGGGTTCTCTGGAACTACTTGCTCACTTAAAACCAAGCTTAACTGGAATGATCATAAAATGAGTGACTTTCAAAATTATATCCGATGGCAACGTCCCACAACCAAGATGGTTGTGACAGCCTAATTTAGTTTAACATAGAACCCTATGAAAAATCCATTAAAATATTCTTCTCTAAAACTATTAGCTCAATTGGAACCAAACTGTGTGTGAACTTTTTGATTGATTGATGACTTAGAACTATATTCTAAACGATGCCTGCCATTTAGGATTGCTGCCACAGTCGAACTAAATTTAAACAATCCTATTGGGAATCGTCAATTTCATTTCCTTAACTTCTTGGGCTATCGGCACCAAAAGCTGGTTTTAAATAGTTCAAATGTCTGCTTTATCTTTTGCTACTTCCAGGTATATTGTATGTAATCTATGTGAGCGATTACAGGCTTCTTATTTTTCTAAGTTTTAAAATCGGTCTTCTTTTGTATTTGTTCCAAAGTTGCTGATGAGAGGTAATTCCTTGAAACACGTGTACAGCATACAACAGTTCAAAATATTTGTACAAAATGGCTAAATTTGTATTTTTCGTTAAAATGGAACTAAGACATTTAATTCCGCAATTCAATGCAATACGAAAACAAATCGCGATATTATTTCATTACTGTCTTATATATTTACAGGATATTCAACATATGTTGGGTTAATTATGTTAGAACTTTATCACCGAAATCCAGTTCTTATAGTATTCTGTGATGAACTGCAAACAATGCTGAGAAAGAAGGAGATAAATGAGTTTGTTTCTCTCGAAACGCCAATGGAACATTCTGGATACCAACGGTCGGTTTCTGAGAGCTTACGTGCAGAGAGGTCAAAGCGTATCCGCAACAGATGGTATAAAGCCTATACACTTGTAAACAACCCGTGCTTACGAGAAAGAAAAAGAAACCTTACTGACAGAAACCTAAGTATTGAAAATACAAACATGTTACACGAGTCAGAGACTTAGTTTGGCCCTGCTTATAACAGAATATGCATGTATGAAAACATATGTTCTGTTAATGATGTTGGAACTATGTCATCCAAATCCAGTTCTTATAGTATTCTGTGATGAACTACAAAAAAAGTTGAGAAAGAATTTGGTCATCTCGAAACGCTAGTAGAACATTTAGTAGAATACTTAACATGCCATTCAAATGATTATATTACAAAACTTAAGAATGTATATTTTGTCATTCCAACGCAAGATGGAACTTAAAGAAAAAACGCTGCGTTCTCTCGAAAGTTTACTATCCAGAGCTGCCAAATTCGTAATAAAAGTTTTTTTAACTTAGCCTATTTGATGTATTTTTTAAAATGTGTTAGTTTTATTTACTTGAAGTTTTTACGTTTAGAGTAAAAGGGGTATTACCACCGAATTATGAACAATTGTACTTTTACAATACTCAAAATTCAAAGGTCAAGGTCACATAGTAGATTTTTATCTTTGCTTTAGATATACATGTATTATGAGTCAAAGAAATGTTAATTTGACTGAAATTGCCCATTTTAAAAATTATGTTTGGTATCCTATCACACCTACAACGACTATTTTTTCAATAGAAAACTATATTCAGTGTAAATTCTTTACGGTTTTCTCCTCTGAAAGTTTCGCCAGAATGGACCAATCATTGGTGTCTGGCATCCTTATCTTACAGGCAAAGCGGGAGCCACAGGCGAACTTGTGGTTGTCGCTGATTAAATAGTCATTTATTGTTATTCGTTCATCGTTTTTTTTTCAATTGATTAAGTCTACTGTCGTGTTTTATGGATAGATTGGGGGGGGGCTTTTTCCAGCTTCCGTTATATTCAATATTGAAGACCGCAAAGGCACCTGTAGATTAATTTCGACAATTATTTAGTGGATGGCTGTCTCATGGACAATCATGTCACATCTCCTATTATTGTCCCCCGCCTTTCGCGAAAGTTGGGGACTATAGAATTCGGGCTTCCGTCGTTCCGTAATGCCGAATTATGTTTCCAAACTGCAACTTGAGATCGGCTTTCCCAATTTGAACCAAACTTATGCAGTTGGTAGGAATATGAAAGGGGAAGAACCCTTCCGATTTTGAGGTCAAAAAGTCAAAGATCAAGGTCATTCATTTTTTTTTTCGGAAAATGTTTGTTACCAGACTCTAATTTGAGTTTACCTTGCCCGATTTCAACGAAACTTATATCATAGGAAGGAATAAGGGATTGGTAGAACCATATTGACTTTGAGGTTAGTAGGTCAAAGGTCAAGGTCACTATAACTGAAAAAAAAACATTTCGGTCGAAAAAATAGAAACTTTTTATTGCTCATTGGGTTTCGATGGAGAATTTTGCAAAAGGTTTCTTGTAAAAAATGCTACATAACTTACCCCAAGCATTTTTGTATAGCTTACCGTTTTCAAGATACAAGGGGACAAAAGGGGCTGAAAAGTATGCCAACAGATTTTTGCTATTTCTTACCATTTTTGAGATTACTGGGGTCAAAGGGGTAGAAATAACGCATTTTTTTATTTCTAATCGGATTTGATGTGGTTTGTTGCAAATGATTCCTTTGGAAAAATGCAACAAAAGTTACCCCGAGATTATTTTTTTTTTTTTTTTTTTTGTATAACTTACCGTTTTCGATATACAAGGGGCCAAAGGGGACTGCAAAGCGTCATTTTGTGCTTTGTGGGAAATTTTTATCTTTCGTCCGTTTTTTGATAGGATTTCTTTCATTGTATCCCTCTCAAAGACAGAATTGATAGGTATGGTAACATATTTTGCTATCTCTTACCGTTTTTGAGGTAATAGGGGCCATAGTTGCCGAAAAACGCAATTTTATTTACAGAATACGCATCGAAAGAGATAGTATTGCACCTCCGGGAAATTAAGTAAAAATACTTGTAATTTGACTTGTAATTTTTTTGAAAAAAAGGGGGGTTCTTATCTGCTACCCCTAATTATACACCTTACAGATTTCAACAAAACTCACAAAATCTTTATCCATATACCAGTAGATGTAGTATTGCACCTCCTGTTTTATAATGTGGTATACTGTTTCACCTGTAGGTTTGTTCGTCTGTCCGAAAACAAATTATTTCGTCGCAGTTTGCTCAGAAACTTCATATCACAGCTACTTTATATTTGGTATATTACTTCATCTATGGGTCCCAAACTACGATTACAAATTCAGGTCTTTAACATGGCGGATGGGTGAGGTTTACCATTTCTATTTTCTTAACTTGTTACCAGTTATTAACTTAACTTTCACAGACCGCTTGGTGGTGTAATGGTTAGCGTAGTAGCCTCGAAAGCGAACGGTCGTGGGTTCTATCCCGGACGGATCAAACCAATCATTAAAATTGGTCTTTGCTACTTCTCCGCTAAGCAGGCAGCATTTAGGATTAAGAGCAAAGACTGGTCGGCCCAGGGTCAGAATAATGTGTCTAGGTAAAGTTGCTTTTCTTCCTGTGGACTGTTGCTTTCGTGATCTAGCACGTTAAAATCCGACTGAGCGTGTCGGTCTATAACAATGCAGGACTCATTCATCATAATTCATTAATATGCTGAACTCTCGTCCTGAATACGCATGAAATATTTGCCACTGGACGTTAAGCAACATTAAAACAATCAATTTCCTTTCACAACTTACATGTGCGTATCGATAGGCTTAATATTTTTTTGTCATTTTAAAGAAATTAAGAACAGTTTTATGTATTGTTTTATGAAAGAACGTAGCATATACCGCCCATTTTAACCTGTCTCCTACAGTGTTTGCCTTACTACGCAACAGAGAGCAGACGACACACGTCTTCCGGGAAGGACTTACTACGCCAATTACAACCAATTGATTTCAACACATAGATGGATATCTTGGATAGAGAATTCAATTATTTAATAGACAAATCGATTAAGATATAAAGACAAGTAGTAATGTACCAATGATATTACATCGACATTTCTATGATGAATCTAAAAATAGCTAAAAGATCACAAAAACTATCAAATCTATAATATATATAAAAGACGCAGATTCATGAATAACAAAAAGCGGTTAGGGATATAAACCTTATGAATTCAAGGAAACGGAATGTTTATTTCGACGTCTGCCACTGTATTTTACGACAGGAAAAGTCTTCCTTAATTAAAGTAATTTGTTATAAAAAATAAAACTAAATCTGCAAGTCAAAATCTCCAGCAAGAGCTTGCAATATAAAAAGAACAACTCAAATCCATGATTGATTGATTGAATGTTGTATAACGTCCAGTGGCAAATATTTCATGCATATTCAGGACGAGAACAAGTTATCAAACAATAAATCATAAA
>JARWCS010328130.1:0-12344 GCA_034783895.1 Geukensia demissa | reverse complement strand
CTCCGGAGTTTGTCAGTACTTTTACATTTTCCCTTTTCCTCGAATATCCCCTTGGTATTTCTTGACACATTTTACTTTTTAAATGGTGGTACAGGGGATTACTGTACAGGGTACAAGTAATCAAATAAAAATAATCGAAATAAGGCATGGACCATGTTATTTTTCTAAGGGGGAGTGAAATTTTTTTAGAAAAAAAATTTCTGATTGATTTTGGAAAAAAAAATAATTTGGCCAATCTGGAGTGAAAACAAATATTCTGGTCCACTCTCTGCCATTGGAAAAAAATTCCTTAATGAACTATTCATAAAAAAATCTGGCATGTGAAGAGGGCAAAAAAAATTTATGACCTGCATGTAAATTCCAGTCCCCCTCAGAAAATCAAATGATCCGTGCCTAAGAAGCTTAATCCAGCAGAAGGAACAACTATTAGGTGTACAACATTTCGAGACCTTTCCATATTTTCATGCAGTGAGGATATGTAAAATTTTCAATAGTACATTCCCTATTCTGTGGTCGATTTCTGATGCAATGTTTTACGCGCGACACTCCAAATTTAGCTGCCATGAATCGGATACAGAGGACATGTAATTCTTTTTTAAATCTTGTTACAAAGTTTTGATGAAAATCCATCAAACATCAACATTTTGTATGATACAATGTGGATAACTCACGCTGTATAGGTGAAAGGCTACAGTGATCTGTACAGGTAAGTTCAAATAAACTACCTAGACCACTCGGCTTCCCAGACTCTAAAGAAAAATCCTTGTCTTATTGTATGAAAAAGAATATGGTAAATTAAATGTGTGATTCATTTGCAATTGGAATAGTTTTAGATATTATTGATTCTGATGCATTTGTATGTATCTTCATGTACCTAGGAAATGACATTTTGATATGGAAATTTGAGAAACAGTATCTTTGTTTCTGTTACCTATATTCCACTATTATTGCCTGTTTATCGGAGATGATATCTTGATAACCATATGTTTCCCCTTCTGATAAAAAATTTCTTCAGTATCACCTAAAATAAATACTATATTCATAAATACACAAACCATACAATTTTTCTTTTCTTACCTTTTCAAAATCTGAAAATTATTAGTTTTGGAGTCTAAGGACTGCCCATTTAACATATGCTACTTACTGTTACAATTTAAAGATGTGGAAACCACACATGGATGCAACTGATACAGGACGAGAATCGTTACTGCCCATTTTTGGCCCAAAAATTTGGTTAAAAAATGAAAATAGGCTTATGTCTATTATTTTATATTTTTTGTATTGAATAATATCTATAAAAAGAAAATCCAACCGAATTTTTAGTTTAATTAGTTCTACAATGGTCCCATGACACATAGAAAATGCTTCAAATGTGAAAATACTAAGAAATTTATTAATTTGATGCAATATTTGATACTTTTTCTCGATTTTAATATATATGGCACAAAATCATCACAACCAAACTTTGCACAATTAAAGATCTATCGAGTACAAATGTTTGGTTAAAATATCTTCGTGATGTTTTTGTGCAATCATATCTTCTTTGAACAAAACACCTCCATAAATTTAGTATTTTTACCAAAAACGTTAAATACTTGCCAAAATAGTCAAATATACACTTTCATTCTGTCAAAATGATGAAAAGTATACAAGAAATAGTAATGAATTATTAAAAGACGATTATTAAACAGCATTTTCACAACAACTTATTATTGAGTCACAAAATCTATGGAGCTTAACGTACCTAATCCTTTGTTTTTCAGAATTAGAACCAAATGTTTCAGAGAACCCACCCACAGGGGCAATTTCAAAATGCCTTCCCTAGTCCAAAGTGTGTTTTACTGCAAAATCCCTTAGGACTCTTCTGATGATTTTAAAATATTATATTAACTAGAAATATTAGAAATCCAGTTTCTTTTTCTTACTTTTAAAGTGTTTTATTACACATGGCAAATATACTCAAAAGATTTTATCTTTAACAGATTATTTACTAGCAACCAGTATAAATGGGAATTCCTTGTTTTTGATCATTTCATACCTATGTGTATTAAGCCTTCTTTTGATCACAGTCAAAGCCAATTTCGACAATATTTCTGTCATATCCCATGGATCAGTTTTACTGGTGGAGGAAGACAGAGTACTGGAAGAGAACATTCTACCTTGGGCAGGTAAATGACAATCATATCACTTGCGATTCGAATTTAACACAACCCGTTTTGGTGGCGCGACCTGCAATATTTTAGGCTCATTTGCTAATAAGAATTTTTTAAGCCAAAACATGAAACATTGCAAGATTTAAAATTCAACTGAATTATTATTTGGTTAACAATGCATTTTTTTTAATTGTACATTGTTTATAGCAATTCAATGACAACAATAACCATTTTCAAAACATTTTAAAAGCTTACAGGTCAATTGACAGGAAAAGTTTATCATATATCTGCATTAAAGAGAAAAAACTTGTGATATTTTTTAACAAAAAGAATTCCCAAAGAATTTAAGAATGTAAAAGCAACATCTTCAACTCAAATTCCTGAAACTGAATATTCTTGAGGAAAATTTTAGTTTTATTTAAACCCAAAAAACCCATTAGTTTCTCATTTTTCTTTGACCACTATTTGTGTTAGACTTAAAACATGTTTGTTTCCTTGTTTTGGGTTTAACGCCACTTTCAACAAGATTTCAGTCATATCAAGGCAGTCAGTTTTACTAGTGGAGAGAACCACCGACCTTGGGTAAGTAACTGACAAACTTTATCTTATGTGATGTGAGTCAAACCCAACCTTTTTTGGAACAAATGCAGGAGCAAACTCACACAGTTAAGATGATAGAGTACAGTGATTCGTACAAGTAAGTTTAAATAAACAACTTAAACCGCTCTGCCAACTGGCCACCATCCAGAACAAAAAGACTTACACTGCTTAGTTGACAAGGTTTAAATTTGAAATGAATGTGATCTTTGATCTGTTCAATGTCTGGTGTAGGAAAATTGTCCTGAAAATAAAAAACAAAAATAAAATAATGTTTCGTGAGAAATATATGTCAATGAAATACACATACATTAGATAAGTTAACATACTTTATATGTCTGTCCGAAGCCAGAAACCTGTGGTCCAGTTGATATTTTTGTGGGTTTTTTTAAATGTTATATTTTTACTGGTTTAAGCTTTAATTGGCTGATTGTTACATTTGAATGTCATCACATTTTATTTTTGGAGCCTTTACAGCTTGCCTTTCATTGTGGATCATTCTCTATAATCCAAAGGTCTTTTGACATTTGTAGTTTTTGAATAATGTTATCTCATAGACAGTAATACCAAATCCTGATTTCTATAACTTCATTCAAATACAATGAATATAAAAATAGAATTTGTCCATTAGACAGCTATTCACCTAATAACAAGTTCAATTACGGTCTTCAATAATGTACTGGAGTCCGGACACACTAAACAAACCACTCATGGAGAGAAAGTTGTGTTCAATCAATACAGATTGAAGTTATGTTATTTTTGTTTATGTTTTATCGATTGTGTTTGTTTAAGTTTCTAGTCACTCATAGGGTCAGTTAGGGCAGGTTTCTGGTCACTCCTAGGGCCAGTTTAGCAGTTTCTGGTCACTCATGGGGTGAGTTTAGGTAGGTTTATGATCACTTATAGGGTCAGTTTAGCATTTTCTGGTCACTCAAGGGGTTAATTTAGGCAGGTTTCTAGTCACTCATAGGTCCGTTTAGGCACGTTTCAGCTGTCAGTTTCACAAAATGTTGGATGTATAATTTTTATTGTAAATTATGACGCCACAATGAATTTTCCCCTTAAGTTTCTGCACTTATATCAATTTTAGACTTGGGAATTTTTTAAAGACCATTGCTGGTCACTCATAGAGTCAATTAAGGCAGGTGTTTGGTCACTCATAGGGTCAATTTAGGCTGGTTTCTGGTCACTCACAGGGTCAGTTAAGCAGTTCTGGTCACTCATGGGGTCAGTTGAGGCAGGTTTCTGATCACTCATAGGGTCAGGTTAGGCAGGTTTCTGGTCACTCATAGGGTCAGTTTAGGAAGGTTTCTGGTCACTCGTAGGGTCAGTTTAGGAAGGTTTCTGGTCACTCATAGGGTCTTTAGCAGTTTCTGGTCACTCATGGAGTCAGTTTAGACAGGTTTATGCTTATTCAACTCTTGGTTTATACAGATGTCTAGAGCTTTCCAGGTTTAGTTTAATAGAAGGGTATCTTGATAATTAGGGGTTATTACCACAGGTTTTGTGATCACTTAAGGTTCAGTGTAGGCAGATTTCTAAGTCATTCAGGGTTTGGCTTGCAATGTTTTGTGATCATTCAGGGTTCCATGTAGACCGGTTTTGAATCATTCTAGTTTCAGTGCACACCAGTTTCTGAATCATTCAATGTTCATTGTAGACAGGTTTCTAAATCATTCAGTATAAAAAGGTTTATGGATCAATAAAGGTTCAGTGTTGAGAGGTGTCCCAATCATTTAAGAGTTCAGTATAGAAAGGTTTATGGATCATTCAGGGTTCAGTGTAGACAGGTTTCAATAAAGGTTCAGTGTTGACAGGTTTCTAAATCATTCTGAGTTCAATGTAGAAAGGTTTATGGATCATTCAGGGTTCAATGTAGACAGGTTTCAATAAAGGTTCAGTGTTGACAGGTTTCTTAATCATTCCGAGTTCAGTGTAGAAAGGTTTATGGATAACTCAGGCTTCAATGGTAGACAGGTTCTAAATCATTCAGAGTTAAGTGTAGACAGGTTTCTTGACCATTCAGTGATCAGAGTGCATAGATTACTTGATCATTCAGGGTTCAGTATAGACAGGTTTCTTGTTTCACAGTTCAATTTAGAAAGATTAATGAATCATGCAGGGTTCATTTTAGATTGATTTCTGGACCATTAAGGATAGTCAGGTGCTCACGATCATTCGGGGGTACATTTAGACATGTTTCTGGATCATTCAGTGATCAGTGTAGATAGGTGAATAAGCCAGGTTTATGAATTATTAAGAGTTAAGTTTAGATTTTTGGGCCATTTAGGGTTTGGTTTACACAAGCCTTAGTGTATATTTTAAATGAACATTACTCAGCCCGTTAGTAATTTATCTTTTCCATTAAAGTGCTTAGCTGCAATCCCAAGATGCAAAAAAATAAACAAAGAGGGGGCCCTTATTAGAATTGTAAAAATCAAGTCAAGTCTTCGTCCTAGTTTCCATCCGCTTTATTAAATGTGTCCCAATATATTAAATTGCCGTATTCTCTAGTATTTTTTTTCTTTGAACTTGTGAAACTTTGGTATAATTGGCTCTTAGGGAGCGCTTATTGCAGTAGGGGTGCTTAATACAAGGAACACGGTACAATAAACTTAACAATTCAAACCTGTTTGTCTTCTTGCATGTCAGTTAAAAACTGTGAGAAAAAACCAGGAATTTTCTTTTCTATGGTTGACAGATTGAGAATAAACTGCGATTCATCAATACTACAAAACAAGAATTGAGAGTGGTTCAATCACTGAGCACCTGTTTAAATGTAAAACACGTTCTAATTTCTATTCTACTGTTAAGTTCCAGATGTTGCAACCTAAGGAGGTAGGCCTGGTTTAAGGGAGATAACTCTGTAAATCAGTGGTATGTTTATTGATTGATTAATTAGTGTTTAACGCCATGTCGGCAGTATTTCAGCCATATCATGGCGAGTGTGGTATGTTTAGAATATTCAGTATCATCAAAGCTTTTGAAACATTCAATTGAAAATGAATGTAATTACTCTAAGTTACAATGCATACATTTTATTGACGAACGTGATTACCATAAACTTTAAAACTTTATCAAAAAAGCCATACTTAAAACAAAGTGATAGGAATAAATTTTTAGTTCTCAGACCCTCCCGCATCCCTTTTGATGGTGTGTTATTGTCTCTTGCCAAATCCTGTGTTTCATACAAAATGAGCAATCGTCAGCTCTTTCATATGCTGATGAAATTTTAAAAAATACAAAAAATCAATAACATATTTATCATATCAAACTGTAATTAATGTTCCCGACATCATTTCTTTGTGATTTTGACAAAATTTAAATAAATCATTAACTTTATTTAAAGTCAACCAAAAATAATGAAATACTTATATGGTGACTTATAACCTTTCTGAATGCAACAAACCGTAAAATGTATTTTTAGAAACACTACGAAAGAAACTCTCGAGTTAAATGGGAAAATAATAATAAAATCACACCAGAACTTAAGAACTCATACATTGTATGTGGGGAAAATCTCACAGATGTTAAGAGTAATAGTATGTACCTTGTCTTTTTAGTAACTTTTTTACATTCTATACATCACATCATAATATCTTCCAGTGATGTACTAGTAAATTTCATGTCGGGTACAACTGTTTTGCCTTTTTTTTTCAGTGACTTCAATACATGAAAAAAATTATGTTTCAATATGATAGGTGAAACCTGTAGAAAAAAGTGAAGATAAGTCTATTTACTCAGTGGAAAGGTCATGACCCATAAAATATTACTGAAGAAAAGTTAAAATACTCAGTGGTAAGTTCATGGCCTATAGAATACAAGTCAAAATACTTAGTCATAAGGTTGTTACCTGTAGAAAATAAGTAAAGACAAGTAAAAATACTCAGTCGCAACCATATATTTCTTATTTCATTTGACATGATATATCAGCAGTATTATAAATTTCATTCCCGGGGGTTGGCCCAACCCTTCAATATGACAAATTTGGTTATAACTTTAAACAGTTAATATTCCCACCCCTAAACCATATATTTTCTTATTCCTTATGACATGAGGGTCCCAGAATAATTTTTGTTTGTATCCCCAGGGGTGGCCCTACCCCTCAACGAGACAAAATTGCTAATTACTCCTAAGCGGTTCAGATCCCCACCCCTAAACCATATATTTTCTTATTTAATATGACACGGGGATAGCAGCAGTATTATATTTTTTATTCTCGGGGGTTGCCCCACCCTCTCAATATGACAGATTCGGTAATAACTCTTAAACAGTTGAGATCTCTACCCCTAAACCATATATTTTCTTATTCCTTATGACATGAGAGTCTTAGAACAATTTTTTATTTTATCACCAGTGGTTGCCCCACCACATCAATATGGCGAATTTAAACCGTTGATATCCCCACCGCTTAACCATACATTTCTTATTCCTAATGATATGAGGGTCCCAGAAGAATTTTTACTTTTATCCCTAGGGGTAGCCCCACCCCCTCAATATTACATATTTGCAATTAACTCTTAAACCGTTGATATTCCCTTTCCAAAACAGTATAAATATATATATATATATTGTATATGTAAGTCTTTAAACATTTCTATTAAATGTATTGAAGCTATTATGGAGAAATATTTTTTCAAAACACTTGTTAATGAAAAAACTGCAAAAGAACATTTTCCATGTATTATTCACTGAACCTAAATACTCTTTAAACAACTTTCATTAACAAAACTGGTGACATTTTGTCTACTACTGCCATAAAAAACTGTAATACTGAAATAGTTAAACCACTGCTTTTCGCATCTTTCATAATTAAATCATACCATCCACCTGTTCCCCTGAAATAACTATTTCATAAACTGCCCTCATATATGAAAATGAGAGATGTTTTATGGTTGTGAATGCGACAACCATCCACTTTAAGTATAATGTCTAAATCTCTTGAATTAATGTCAATGTGGAGTTTGTTTGGGAGATGTTATAATCGTGAGATTATAATCATTTATAATTTTGCTGACTTTGTTCAAATATCAAAGGTCGTAAAAATAATCTTAAATATTGTTTTTTTAAAGATAGCAACAAACAAGCTAAAAGATTGCAGATTTACTGAATAAAATTGATAGATTCTAAACAGACAATCTCGGCATTACTTTATACTGTTTTTTTAATCGTATGAATAGTGCATTATACTTGTTATATATCATTCATTATATAGTTGTGAAATTCTCTTTATATTAAATTTTTACACTTGTTTAGTTAGATCTGTTCGACCCAGTTGATCACGTATTTACATGTATTCCTGGGTATTCGAAAATACCAAAGAAGCAGACAGAAATCTTTAAGTCAGAAGACAGACAAAACCATGGCCAACTAAATGAAACGAAAGACAAACAGAACAAACAACTCTAGATTGAAAACTAAAGATCGAATAACATGAACCCTACAAAAAGGGTGAGTTTATCTGCTACAGAAGGGTAAGCAACTCCTTCTCCTCTAGTGGAACATGCCATGTTACTCAGTAGACGAAGCAGGTTTACCGATATTAGTCACAACCGCTTCCGTTATAGGATTCTGCCCGATATTAAATCCAAAGATTTGCTTATTACTAGTTTGCAGATTCGCATTCAACAGTGTAGTTTACAATATTGCAAAACATAAATCTGATGAATTACTCCGGATGTTTAACGTGCTAGCTCACGAAAGCAACAGCCCGCAGGAAGACGTGCCACTTTACCCATACACGGTATAGAAACGGATTCGATCATTTTTCTCTATGTTATAATGTAGGCACGTGAAAATCAGTGTCTTGTAGCTTAAGACTTTGGCCACTTCTGGCATGTGACACAGAAACTAAAACTCAGGATTCCGTAAACAGTATTGTTGTTTTCTTCACAATTTAAAGGAAATCATATAATTATTTATCCCGAAATCAGCCGAATGTTCATTTTTTTCAGTGGTGATTTGCTGCCTTTACAACATCTTCAGCAGTATTTAGTAAATTCTTTGTAATAGCAAAACAATTGTTACATTTTTTTAGGAATATATGAAGTAAAGGATTAAAAATTTTCAACTTGAAAATGCCTGTAAGCTTAAAGGAAAGTTAAGATTTCTATTGTTAAACTTTATAAGGGACATGACAATAAATAGTTTGTTAAAAATGAATATTTGTTGTGTTTCAGGGTCAACATGATCTATGTCATTACAACTTCATGATAATCGCCCAGAGTGACTTTTGCTTTTATGAAAACAAAGAAATATACAATACACGTAAATTGCCGGAAAATTTCAAATTTATTTGTACGAGCTTCAGAAACGGGTAAAATGATGCGAGGCTTTGTCAAGCTTTTTTACCCGTTTCGCAGTGAGTACAAATAAATTTGATATTTTCCGGAAATGTATATGTACTGTTTTTATCCTGCAATTTTTAAAAGGTAGATAAATTGACGATTCTTTCTGAAATTGTTGAATCGTTTCATCATTTCTACATTGTTTAAGAACCCGAACGTGTTTGAAGACACCAGTCAGTTGGTTTCCGAATCTAATATTCCGGCTAGCTCATAAGACGTTTGGATAACAGGAGACAATATGAATATTACTTTGCAATATTCGTCACTCGTATTTGTATAAACAAACGCTTAATTGCAGGGTAAATGTAGATTATTTTTCGTTTAATTAGAGAAACAGAATATAAAAGGAATGGTCAAAAATATTAAACACCTCAAAATTGGCACAACAAGCAACAGGTATTCCATTTGGGCTTGATAGCGTGGCATTGTGCAGGGACATGGAGTTCTTAACCTTTTATTATTCTAAGGGACAATAAGTTTGGATCATTCTTAATACTTCACAACCTAAAAGTCACCGTTATTTTTTCACAATATGGAGATATTACATAATACACCAGGTTAAACCGATGTCTGTAGGGAATATGTCAAGAGGATAGTGTAAAATGTGAAAAACATCCAGAGGTTTTTAGTGAAGCATTGAACAAGGTTGAAATCATAAATCTGTGTTTTAAGTTCTTGATTGCCTCAGCTGTGAATAATTTTACATGTATAAAGACACACCCATCACCTAATTTTGATATCAAGTTAAAGGACTAACAGACAATAAACTTAATCAAATGGGCATGCGCAGGAATGTTGTGATAATTTTATGTTCCTATAGAATGTTTCAGGGGTGCAAATAATTGACATTTTCGCCATCCAAAAAAGTTTGGCTGACAAAAACCTGAGAATTAATATAATTATATAGTGTTGTGTGTTCTATGTTTGTCTTTCGTTTCATATCGTTGGCCATGATCTTGTCTGTCTTCCGACATAATGATTTCTGTCTGTCCCTTTGGTATTTTCGAATTCCTTATACTAGTATATAACATTCAACTAAAACACATCAGTTTTAAAATGAAAGCTGTTGTCTTTTTTTTAAAAAGCGTAAGTATTTAGAGACACCGTTGCTAATTCTAAAGTACACGTCAAGATTGAATTCAAGCTTTGAGAACTTTGTAGAATTATGGCTTGAAATAAAACATGTTTTTCAGGGATAACACAAAATGATCTTGAATAGAACGCAATGTCTTTTGTCAGAAAAATTTATTATTGGAACTTACCATTTGATTTTTACATAAGAATATTTATATTGTTAAATCATTTATCTGTTCATTTGGGTTTAGCAGACTTCATAGCTTTATTGTATTTTTCCATGTGATACCTTTTTGTTTTTTTCCTTATTTCATTAAACTCACCTTCAAATGTCACATAGAAGTTTTTATGAAATTCTTGGTATTTCTTCATGCATTTAATTAAAATCTTATAAGATAAAACAGATAAAAATAAAGAGAACCCCTTTTTCTCGGCAAATTTTAAACGCTTTAAGGTCCTAAAGTAATTTATTAGATATATTGTTATTTTTAACATAGCAGCAAACAGGCTAAGGTTGTTAGCTAAATAAAAGTGGTAGATTCTAAAATGACAAGTTATTAGCTAAATGAAATGACAGATTCTAAAGAGACAATCTCGGCATTACTTTCTTTTCAATCGTATGAATAGTGCATTATACTTGTTATATATCATTCAGTTATAAAGTTGAGAAATACTTTTCATATTAGATTTTTACACTTGTTTAGTTAGATCTGTTCGACCTAAACTGATCTTGTAGTTACATGTAGATGTGACCATTATACGACCGCAAAAAATTTGCGGTCGTGTTATGGTATGGCGCTGGCGTCGGCTGCGTTGGCGCCTGTAGACAGGTTGATTTCCGCCCGATAACTTGTTCTAGTTTACTAATCCTTTTCATGTTTTGGGACATTGGTAATTGGTACTTAGATAAAGGCTTTTGGCGATCTAGCACACTATTTATTTGGGTAGGGGGCCGGAAGGGTTTTTTTATTTGGATGCAAGTTCTCTATTTCTTGTCCAATTTTGATGGAATTTTAAATTCCCCATGAAAAAGTAAACATAATAACCACAAGCTTCATGACCTATCTTACACTGTTATTGAGATATAGGGGGTTCAAAAATGACCACACCCTAATTTTTGAAACTTTTATTTCTCATCCGATTTGATGTAATTATTTGCAAATGATTCCTTATGAAAAATGCAAAAAAGTTACTCTTAGCTTTTTTTTAACAAAATTTACCTTTTTGTATAAAAGGAGAAAAAGTGTTTAAAAATGTGATGATGCAGGAGATAAAAAATTTTTATTTTTCATTGTGCTTGATATGCAACAAAATGCAACAAACGTTACTCCAAGAAATTGTTGCATTTACGGATTTTTGTATAAAAGTGATCAAACGGTTAAAAAATGTGACTTGAAGTAGATCAGAAATTTTTATGTTTCATCCGATTTTGATCCGGTGTTTTTGCATTCGAAAATTCAGGGATCAGTAAACAAAATTGTTGTTTCTGCACAAAATAAAAGAAAATCATATAATTATTAAGCCGAATATTCAGTTTTTAAAATGTTTATATAGTAGGTTTATAGCATCATTAACCGTATTCTTTGAAATGTTGAAAAACAATTTTCAGTTTAATTGGTAACATATGAAATACAAGTATTACAAATTTTCAATTTTCAACGACCACTTAGCTCACGGTAGATATGGAAATGGTGTACTGTGTGGTTTGTAAGTTGTGTAAAAATAAAGATTTGTTTGTTGTTGCTGTAAAGGTAAGAGAACCATGCTATTACAACTTCATGAGAAGGGCCCTAGGTGTAGGTGACTTTTAGCTTTACATAAAACAAATTAGAAAAGGAACAGATAAATCATTATATATACTGAACCTCAAAAGAAACGTCGCATTTTAAAATATTATTCTTACATGAATGTTATTTTACAAAACATTATTATGTGTGATATAAGTGTTCATCAATGCATAAATTAAATGTTAGAAACATTTAAAGGGACGTTCCGCTTCATCGATTTGAACGCGATACTCAAGAGCGTTCGAGTCTTCCGCACCTCGTGGGACACACTTTGCACAGGCAAATTTTAAAATTTAAATGCCCACGATGTTCACGCTTCATTAGGGGTATAAAAACTCTGAAATGTTTGTCGATAATCAGTATCAGTGTTTGACACCGAAGCTATG
>JARWCS010328119.1:0-12345 GCA_034783895.1 Geukensia demissa | reverse complement strand
AAAGTGATTTGAAGAAAAAAAATTATTGTAATGGGCATGTTTCCTATATTTCCCTATGCAAACTTGCTCATCAAAATGGCAAATACTGTTGTTTTTTTTTCAAGCAAAAAAACCACTTTGATTACAAAGAAATAAATTTGAATAGCTGTTGTTGAGTTTTCTCCAGAATTTTTAAGATTTCTGATTAAACCATCTATAAATTACGCATTTATTTCAAGAATCGTCTGTCTGTTGTTTAATAACTCACATAATTTAAATATTGATAAAGATTTAAGCTACTGTATAAGTGCATTATCAATTCTCACATATGAAAATAGTTCTAGAAGTCTACTGGTAGAAAGACAGTTTTGACTTCATTTTTAAAACTAGACTTTGGAAATTTTGGACTTCAAAAAGGTGATAATTTTTTTAGTTACCAGAAACAGATTGATGGTCCTCTTTGGGTACAAAAGCTATGTCTGCCAATAAAACATTGTTGAAAATGGGTGCTAAACTTTGGTCAAACAAATCAAATGGATAGTTTAGGGGAATTTTAATATATGATCCATCACCAGTCATTTTTGAAAATCAATCAAATACACTACTTGCTTTCGTTTCATTAACGATTGCTATATTAACTTGAATGTTAGGCTATAGAAAATGAATGGAATAACTTGCATTCTAAATTAGCATTGATGAAACAGGGGCCTGGTTTTATGATCATTGTTTATTTTTTTCAAACTTTTATATCCAAATACTTGACAGACTGTATGTTTTGCATTGTAGGGTTCCCCTGGCCCGATTGGACCACCTGGACCCCAAGGTATTCAAGGATTCCCTGGTATGGAAGGTCTGCAAGGACCTAAAGGCCAGAAAGGTGAACATGGACCAGAAGGACCGGAAGGCCCAAAAGGAAATCGGGTAAGTTATATTTTGTCTTAAAAACATAATAAATACTGTAGATGTCATAAAAAGCAGCCACTATGCAAAGAAAATATAAAGCAAAAATGTTTTGTATCAGAGACAACGCAGAAAGGAGATACTATGAGGTTAAATAAATGTAGAGTCCTGCTATTAACATCATCTCTTTTTTATCAGGTTTATACAATGTATTTCTCACGTTTGTAGTTGTATCTTTGAATTTTGACCACTCCTATAAGCTCAGTTTGTCTTGGTCCCAAGGGTGACCTTTATATGCAGGTTTGACTGTATAAACTCCCGTTACTAGCCACCATATAATGAGACCACCAGTTGATTTAGATTTTGTTGAAAGCCCTGAATAAAATCAATTTGAAATGTTATTCTTTTCTGTTTTCAGGGTAAAATGGGTATGCCTGGTTTTCCTGGAATGAATGGTATTCCAGTAAGTAGACTTAAAATTCGGTTTTAAGAATATATATAGTTATGTCTGTTGCTTGAAATGAAAAGTACACACAATAGGGATAGCTTTTATTAGATTTTCAGGTGTTTAGTAAGAAATCATGGCAGTTTGTCTGCTCTGAATTAAGTATTTTAAGTTAATGCAGTAATCAGTTGTAGATTAAATTGTGCATGTCAGCACACTTCTGAAGTTACTTGTGCAGTCTGGTCAAGTCTGATACCTTAGCTTTATTTCTACAGTTTTTACTGTGGTCAGGATGTAATGAAATACGTTCAGTTTATTTCAAATTATAAACTATTCTAAGGAACATGTTTTTGCCATATACCTAGGTGGCTTTAAATTACATGGATGTTCATCAAATTTAGAAATAAAATCTAAAAAATTTTAACAATTTTACAGTAAGTGATTTTGGGAAAGTTGATTTTTTTTATACAAGGGCTGCACAATACAAAATAAACTAGAGGCCTGAAATTTTCAATGTTTTTGACAAAATTTGATTTACTGTTTGTTTGGAAACATGTACAGATTTTCATAGTGAGTAGAAAGTCCTTTTGACATTCTTTTAAATAATTGTATACCTTTTTTTTTAGGGTATACCTGGACCGGTTGGTCCTAGAGGACCCCCTGGATTGGATGGCTGCAATGGAACTCAGGTAAGTGGACTGACTAATTTTTTATTCATCACTTTTGTAGATTTTTTCGCTGACAATAGGAAATATGAAATATATATAATGCTACTATTTATATGCATAATATTTTTGCTAATATTTAGTTCTAATTCATATTAGCAAAGGTCTCCAATAATTCTGCAGATTCCAGTTCTTTGTTCGATTTCAATAACAAAATGATAAGACTATATTTATTAGAAATTTTTTAATAATGTCTGTGCTCAATTTTTTAATATGATTTCTTTCCTGTCAATAAGATTTTTCAAATCAAAAATTGATAAATAAAATTATTTTTGGTTTTTAATAACATAATAATCTCATTCCATGCAGGGCACAAATAGGTTATTGACAAGTATAAGCAGACTGCAAATGTATAGTTAATAGGCATGTAAATTGAAAGTAATTACCAGGAAATGTACACACATGCTGATCAGGGAAATTGGAGCAGGGCAAATTTGTTTGATCTACTGCCACTTGGGATATGTCAGATTTTTTTGTCTTGTTTATGCTGATCTAAAGATAAGATAAATAAATGTATATTCATCTGGGAATTCTTTGGTGGGTTCAAAGGGGTTAACAAAAACTCTACAATTTCATGAGTGTTGGCAAAAAAAAAGAACATCAACATATTTGTTAAGAACGCAATTTTATTTTCAGTAATTCATAATTGACTTTAAGGTCAGGAAACAATTGCACATAGACCCAACTAAACAAAAATTTAACCCGAAATTTTAATACTAATTATATACATTCTGATAAAATAAATGTATAATTGAATTTTATTAAGAATAAAAAATAAAGTCTTTTCAGAGTTTCTCTATTTTCTGAAGTTTGGTTGCTTTGTGATGTTGGAAAAGTCTAAACAAGGTTATGAATATAGAAGTACCCCCTTTTAATTAAACAAATACCCTCACTGTAGGAGATAAGAACATTCTGCTTGATGGTGATCTTACCTCAGGGTAGATTTGTCAAAGATTAAAGATAACTATTGAGACTTATTGTGAATTCAGCAGTTAATTTGTAAAACTGCCAATGCTGTAAATGAGTTTCATATACATGTATTGATAGAGAGGCAAATTTGGTTTCATAAAATATTGTTTCTCAACTGATAGAAGTTTAAATCAGCACTGGATGAAAAAGTATCCAAAACACTAGTGGTCTTTCATTGTACCAAACATCTGGCCAGCATTAAATAAAATTGTTATTATACCCACACAAACAAAGTTTTGGGGGTATACAGGAATCACCCTCTGTCTCTGTGTCTGTCCGTCTGTCCACATTTCTTGTAATCACTTCTACTCCTAATCTGTTCATAGGATTTCAATGAAACTTTACATGAACATTAGACACAATGTGTAGAGAGAATCCATTGGGGAGCAGGGGTATCATTTGTGAGTTTGGCTAACAGTATGTCTTGTTACCAATTATCAAGAATAAAAGATTTTCTAAAAATCAGTTGTATTGGGATTAACTCTTGAATTTGATATACAGAAAACAAGAAATATCAAAATGAACCCAGCTCATTTTTGACATCTATTCGAGCTCAAATAGGGAAATAAGATGAAGATTGTAGTTGTATTTTCTTTTAACTAATTTTCACTTGCAATTATTTTGTCAGGCCATGAACACCCCCTGGACTTAATTACAATATTTCAACTCCAAAAGCTGAGAAAATATAAATTGGCTATAGAGGCCAGTTGAAACATCTATTTGGCATTGGATATTTTGGGAACACCTTAAATGCATGAGATTTAAAAAATCACTATGGAAACATTTATGACCTTGACTTTTACAGGGAGAACCTGGTAACCCTGGTACACCTGGATTCCCAGGACCTGTCGGACCTCCTGGTTTCCCTGGATCTAAAGGAGAAAAGGGAGAACCTGCTCGTGATGGAGTTGGCATTAAAGGACAAAAGGTACATGTATATTATGAATAGATTTAAAGTGTTAAATAGAAGGCACTGCTTATCAAGCAAATTACTGATGCCCATATAAGGAGATCTCACGTAATCATGTCTCCTCTTGATTTAAATCAGTCTGAACGAATGTTATTTATTTAGAGGTACATGAATGAACTAATGAATCTTTATGTCAAGCTGGGTCAAATGGCATTTGACTTGCGAAGAAAATCAACAACAAAAAAATATCAAAAATGCAAAAATAAATGACACTCATTTCCAGCCAAATTTTTAAATGCATATATCTGAAAAAAATGAGAATTCTGACCTACCAGTTAACTTGGCTTAGAAAAAATAACAATTTGAAAACTTATTCTAAAACTAAGGATCAATTATTTTCTAAGCCATATAAATGCCAGATTTCTATTACACCTGCTGACTGATTTATCTGTAGATAATAAAATTAGAAATTGACATAATGTAATTAATAGCTGTCTACAGCTGTATATATAAATACAGCAATATCTATCTGGGTGCACACATGATGTGTTAAAAGCTATTTCTTGTTTCACCTGTTTGAAGATGTATCATCTGTGATAACTGCACATCAAAAATCAGTCACCATTTTTTACCACATTTAAACCTCTTAACTGCAAACCATTATATAGCAAACCACTGTGAATAAAGAACAGTATGAAAACCCATGAAAAATAGGAACTCAAATAAAACATTATAATAAGACCACATTGAGTTGGTTGCACCTCAACCCAAAATGATGACTAGCAGTAAGATTTTCTATTTTAAAATGTAAATTTTGATCAATCCACCATTAATGACCAGAAATACTGAGTGAAAAGTTAAAAACTTTGATGGGGAAATAAAAAAAAAATTGTGGAATTTGATTCCAGGAACTCAAAAACATGCCAAAATATTGTTTCCTGGAAAAAATGTTCAGGATTTGCCCATTACAAATGAGACGGGTTGTGATGAGGATCTAAAATTAAGCTGAACTGGCCTGTTTGGCACTTGCCAATTAGGTCAACAAAAAGTGACTTTTGTATCCTTTTTTGACAGCAGATGAATTTCTAGAAAATTTTTAACTTCAAATTTTGGATTTAACAAATATTTCATTGTCAACTTATATGTTTACCATTGGCATTATTGTAATGGCTTAGAGGGATCTTTTGGATATGCTTTATAGCACTTTCTTGCAAACTAAAAAGACACATGTCTCATTTAAGATTAGATCACTAACTGAGTTTCACTTTGCTATCATTAACTTGATTCTACATCAAAGACATTTAGGTGACCATGTGTTAAGTTTTATTGGTGGCAAAAGGTGCTCAAAAATCTTAAATTGAAATAAGCTTTTATGCTTTTTTTAAGAGAAGCACTTTGCAAAAAAATGAAATTTTAAGTTCACATAGTTACTTCCTTGTGTTTAAAAGTTTTTTCTATTTCCATTTACATTGACCTCTTTATTAGAGGCCATCTGCTTTATAAGATCATTTTTTTCTCTTTCCAAAATGGGACCATTTAAAAAATTTTACTGATAATTTTGATAAATGAATGTACTTGTATTTCAGGGAGATCCTGGGAGAGAAGGATTTCCAGGTCAACAGGTCAGTATATCTGTAACTTCAATTGATATCAATAATTGGACAACCTCATTTCAAAATTACATTTACTGCAAAATTCTGTTAAATGTTTCCAAGAAATTTATATTAGGGAGTGACAGTGGGGAGTGAGTTTTTATCCTAAAAATAATGCCATGTGAATACATGCATGTTTCACTTGTCATTAAGGGAAGCTATAACTGCCTAAAAAATCTTAATGATTTCAAAACTAAAAAAAAATTTAACAAAAAAGATTTCATTGTAATAAGTTTGTTACTATAATAATATGCAACTGAAATATCCATATAAATGCATTATTTAATAAAAATTTGTATTTTGCCTTCACAAGGGGCCACCAGGAAGAGATGGTTTCATTGGGCCAAAAGGTGAACCTGGCTTGCCAGGACCAATGGTAAGTCATTTACAGTCCCCAGAAATCACCACATTTTCAAGGTCATTGATGGTTGATTTCATGTGTTTTTAGTGAATTCTTGCTATTGGCAATCCCATTTGTGATTCTTATATATATAACGGTACAAATATTTGGCTTTCTGTTTCAATATTACTGCTAATATTTTTCGTAGCCAGCAAAATCCTCTTTGCAAGGTGTACATTAATTTGTACTATAAAACTTCTTATTAATATTTTTGTAAAACACCATTGTACCAAAGATAACTTTTATGAGACCTATTCTGCAGATAAGGTGGTCTTTTAATAGGTACATATGGCATGTTTTATATACAAATTCCTAAAGTATCCTAATAAAAATGTTAGATAATACTTATTTTTTTTTAATTTTTGAAATAAAAGTGTTATGAATTATCAGTATTGGATCTTATTTTCTCCTTTAAGAAATACATGAAATCATTTTATTTACATTTATGATGAATTGTTGTTCTTCATGGAATGCAGTGGTGAAATGCTTTACTTCAATGCAATTTCAAGATAGCAACAGGAGTTTCTAGAACATATTCTCACAAAGTTTTCCACAGGGCTGAGATTTCATAGAACACTACTTCTGTACACATCATTAATGTGTTTAAACAGTGTTTCATTTTCATGTACAGATGTGTTACAAGTAATAAATTTAGGAGAATAACTTGCAAATCTTTATGATTTTAGAAGTGGATTAAGAATTTCCTTTAAAAATTCTTTCACTTTAACATTAGTAACTTTATTTCCAGACTACAGAATTTTTTTTTTTTTAAAGCAAAAATCAAACTGATATTATATAAATATTTGTTATATTTTTCAGGGTTTTAATGGGCTACCTGGAATGAAAGGTGAAAAGGGTAGTCCTGGTATCAGTGTAAAAGGTCCAAAAGGTGAGAGAGGATTTGACGGACCACCAGGCCCCCCTGGTCCCCCAGGAAATGTTACAGGATCAGAATTTACTGGAACAAAAGGTTCTTCCATTGGGCCTAAAGGGGAACCTGGAAAGAAAGGAGAACAGGTTTGACAATTATCTTTTGTATTTTGGGGGCCTTTAAAAGCTTCTGTTATGGTTTGGACTTTGATTCATTATTGAAGACCATAATGGGACCTGTAGAAGTTTAATTTTGACTGTTATTTGGTGGATGGCTGCCTCATGGACAATCATGCCACATTTCCCATTTTTATACATTGATGATTATGAAATATTTTCCTCTGGGTTTTTCCTAAGAAATATGTAACAGAAAAGGACACTTTAACACAGGGCACTTTTTATGTTACAATTGTTCTACAGTTTTACACCCTAAAAAGAAATAAATGTTGTCCACACAAAAATTCTGTCATAAAATTCTAATATTCAGTTTACAACTTATTTAAGAATCTTAAAACCAAACATCTGTTAAACTCTTTTCTGTCATTTTAAACCACTTTCAAATGTCATTGTTCCAAGGTTTTGCAAGCAAAATGTTGTTTCATGTCATGATGTCACCTTTGTATTCAGTGACCTCATTTATGACACAAAAAACTTTTTTAGACGGAAAATGGAATTTTTATTGAAACAGAATAATACTGGCACAGGAAAAATTATCACTGTGTATTTACATGTATTTTGAATAATAATCAAATCATACCAACAACCGCAATAATGTATGTGTTTAAACTGGCTCCTCACCAAAGTTGTTAAATGCTGTGAATTTTGCCTGTGGCAGTAAATAATTGGTTATGTGCCAGTAAAGGAGAATGGAAGTTGATGACGTTGCTAAAACAGTTATGACTATAAGGACTACAAGATACAATTATATTAGTTATACACAGTATGACAATAGAAATGAATTATATAATCAAGTTTCTCCACACATTAGTCCTCTTACAGTGATCAAAATAGAGATATTTATACTTAAGACAGTGAAAAAGGGTCTTAAGGGTTTAAATTTTTTATATGCAATTTATTTTTTAAAGGGAGAGCAAGGTCAGAAAGGATACCAGGGATACAAAGGAGAGTCTGGTAGAGATGTAAGTTTTTAACAGAGAAAAATATGTTAATACAAGAGATTATCAAATCATTAAATGAACAGTTTATTTTTTTTAAATATGACTTAGCCCCTGTCTTACTCTTTGTACTACCCCAATATAGATATATTTAATCGCAATAAATGTTGTAATAAAAAATTAATTGATGGTGCAAAACAAGAGATCTTACCATTTTATTTTCATAGAAAGAGTTAATCGAAACAATAAAGATTTTTTAAAATGTCCACCTACAGAAGAAAACAACCTATAGTATTATTGTCAAACACAGGTTTAATTACGTACCAGGTCATTCTTCAATATAGGATAACTAATAGAGCAGTTGAAGTTCATTTCCAACAATTGTTATATTATATTCACTATAAAGCAATCAATGAAAACTTTACTCCCATGAAAACAATGTATGGCTTTTCCACCCTTCAGTGAAAGGTGAACTCCTCTTTGTTGTCTCCTTTTTTTACTCCCTATGATACATAAATGTAAAACAACAACCTATTAGTCAATATATGTTTTTATGCCCTTGCCTTTAGGGCATTAAGTTTTATCTGCTTCAGTTTGTCCATCAATTTTCTTGGCTTGAGTATATTTGATTGAATTGATATTTGGTCTGAAGCATTATCAGGGTGAGTTTTACCATGTCTTCCCTTTCCGGGTCCGTCATTTGTCTACTTCCTGTTTCCCAGAGACATTGATTAAATTTCCGTGCTTTAAAATTTTCTTTAAAGATTTCTCAGGTTGCATGTGTTCAAATGATTTGATATTTGGTCTGAAGCATTACCAGGATGAGTTGTACCATGTCTCCCCTTTTTAGGTCTGTCATATATCCAATTTCAGTTTGCTGGAGCAGGAGCAATCGTGTCCCAAGGACACATTTTCTCTATGTTTTAAAATTGTAACAAAATGTCAATTGTTGCTTGTTCATTCATGTATTGTGATTTATTTTTAGGGAATGAAAGGAATGCCTGGTATGATAGGAGAAAAAGGTGTTCCAGGAATAGCTGGCCCAAGAGTAAGTTTAGTACAGATTACAATACTGTTATTTCAGAAATTTTTGCTAGGTTTTATTTATATAAAAATATGAGACGTGATAAGAATCGCAAAAATAAAAAGACACATTTAGATATGAATTTTTTATGTAGTGACATTTTGGGATCAACAATTGCAAATATGAAATGCACAAAAAAGATTTCTGAATTTGTGGCACATTTTTTATTTATGTTTATTAAGATGTAGCGTCTTTCCTGGTACAATAAGGTTAAAATATACTAAATCTTGTTATATATTTACGTGTTTTTAATATAACCTTATTCTGAAAATTTCGTATGAAATGATCAAAGTTTTAACTTTGATCAGCTACATCATTATTATTTCATTTCATAACACAACATTGATATACAAGGCCATTTTTACTTGAAACACAGTTAGAAACTCTATTTCAAAATGAACATGAGATAGTCAGTAACTCAGGTTAGACTCAAGTACCAGAAGAATGGGGCCCGATAGAAAATTAGTAAAAACTGAAAACTGATTGGTCCAACTTGTCACCTCCACATGCGAGAGTCAAACTCTGCCAACCCTTGAAGAAGCAAGGGTTAGAAGAGTACTAATGGTGCAAATAAATCATCCAATCAGCAAAAAGTTTACTTTTTGACTCGGATTAGGCTTGACTCCAGAGTTTCCAAGTGAAAATGGCTCTACTCTCAGATCTAGGTGAAACCCAGCTTGTTTTTAGTGTTCTTGTAAGCTTGATGCAAATTATAAAGTGGGCCAGTAATCCTGCTACAGTTCTTGAGGAAGCAGTGTTATTACACCCCTAAAGAGGATACATGTTCATTACCAGGTAGTCATTCAATTCTCAGACCTATCTATTAATAGGCCAACAATTGCTGATCCAGAAATTCCAAAAAAGGTCTCTTCATCAAGAAAATTTTCCAATTACCACTCATAGACATTGCAATAGTCATTATTTGTAAAAACAAAATAAAATCTCCTTTTCTTTTTGTAGGGAAAACAAGGATTGCCTGGTTTACCTGGATTACCTGGATTAAAGGGTGATCGGGGAATGGAAGGACTTCCTGGACTAAATGGATTACCTGGAGAGAAGGGAGACAGAGGTTATGATGGTCCTAAAGGAGACACAGGACCCAGAGGTTTGCCTGGACCCTCAGGAGTAAGTTCTTTTAAAATATGGCTTTGTTTGCCTTTTCTTTGGTTTTTATAAGCGTCTTTTTTTAGATAAAATTTTCTTTCTTCAATTTGGATCCCTTTTATTGTTACATGATATTCTTTACCCAATCTTGCAAAAAATAATTAGAAAAAAAACCAATAACAGACCATGTTGTGGGTCACAATCTGTTGTCTTATGTCTGCATCGACTGCAGCATCTTTGTTGGCAATGTAACATTTTTATTCTCTACTACTCACTCTCAACAGATTAAAGTCACACTTTCACAGATTCTTTATTATGACATTTAGTCTTGCAGCTCTTATTTTTTTCCAGAAAACCAATATTTTAAATTTGGCAGTGAAAATAGGGGGTACCATTTCTAATCTGTTACTCCTACTTAACCACTCAATTGAAATTAAACCAACTTTCCCAGTTTCTTTATAACAGATGAAGTATTGCACCTCTTATTTTATTTTCCCATTTAGAATTCAATGCAGTAAATTATTACTGCAATTTTGACTTGGAATATGTTGGTTAAGGGGGGTCAATAATTTCTTATCTGCTATTCCTTCCAAACCATTCAACAAATATTGACCAAACGTTAATAGAATCCTAATCATAACAGGTAGTATTTTATTTTTTCAGAAAATCAATATCTAAAATTTGGCTACAGTTTTTTGTCTTGTAAAATTCAGTAAAAAAGGTGGTACCATATCCTGTCTGCTACTTATCCTTAACCAATTAATAGAAGTTAAACAAACTTTAACAGCTTCTTTATCAATAGATATAGTATTGCACCTCAGTTCCAAGAAATTCAGTGCTGTAAATTCTTACTGCAATTTTGACTTGCAGTTCTTAAAGTTGGGGTACCATTTTTATTTTCCAATACTCCCTAAGATTTCAACTGTAATTTACAAAACTTTCACAACTTTTGTATGGCTAGGTTCTATAGGACTACTTCACCTCATAACGAATAAAGAACACTTTTATGAAATGTTTAATGTAAGGATGTAGTATCTACCACTTATTGTTGCCTTAAATGATTGCCATACTAGGCAAATAGAAAGCAGGCAACATGTCTTTTGGGAAAGACTCAATGCTAAGTTTTTCATAACTTTACTGCATTAATGATGTTTTCCAGTTTAATGAAACTGAACTTCATTATTTGTTTTAACATTGAAAAAATATGTTAATTTTAATACACAAAATACACTCGCGCAGAAGTACCACTTCTCCCTGTTGAAACACTACCAATCCCCTCATCAAAGACCACCCCCATTATAAGACCACTTATGCTCTGCAGATAGTGTGGTCTCATAAGAGGAGGACTACTGCTATAGCTCTTCAGATACTTTTCAGGCACAAAAACTGTTATAAATGGGGAATTTTCCATAGTAATTTTTGGACTTTTAAAATACTTAATTTTCAAGTTGAAATGATATCAACCATTTACATGTACTTGTATGTATAAAACACTGTCATGACTGTGGATACAGTAATATGATAGACACTAAGAAATTAGAAAATTTTCCTCCTTTTTGATCCAATATTAATAACCTTCAAAATCTGACAAATAAATTCACTATCCAATTGGAATCTTCACATGCATCATATCATACGGTAGGCAACTCTGCAGTCGTTCCATGAAATATGGCAAATTCCCCCCAAATTTTCAAAATTTTTGCAATTATTGGCTTACAAAAAAAAACATTTTCACTTTTGGTTCTATTGCCCAACTAGATAGCAACTATAATTTTAAAACTATTGGAGTCCCTCACCCTGTGGATATCAGCTTGGTTATCAGATTCCAAGACACCCATATCAGCAGAAGTGTTAGCCAAAGGCCGATATGGAAATGGTCATGTTTTATTCTATTCAGTCAGGGGATCGACTTGAACAAGTCATTGATTTTCTGACTTGAAAAAGTCAGTAATTTTAACAGGTCAATAATAAAAGTTGTTTTTAAGCAAAATATTCAGTGATAACAGCATCATGTGGTGATAATTAGCACTGATTAGTCATCCTTATCTTTGATCTGAATAATTATAGGTAAATATAAATCTTTTGCAGCCAAAAAAGTAAGTCTGACTTGAAGAAGTCAGATTTTTTATGTAAAAACTGACCTGAACAAGTCAAAAAAGTGTCTTTAAAGGTGACCTTTAAGGCCACCCTCC
>JARWCS010328108.1:0-12345 GCA_034783895.1 Geukensia demissa | reverse complement strand
TTGACACTATTTAAAGACATATATTAGGTTTCTTTGATATACATTACTGCTATTTGAATAGATATGATTAAATTTTCCAGGGGTAGGGGTATAATTTTCATAAAATTTGGAGTGGAACAACCTTTTAGCATAGGTTTCTTGAGCAAAAGCAACCAATTAATTCGTTGCATTACGAAAATGGAGAAAAACTGAAAAAATCTTAAATTTTCAAAATCCTGGTTTTTCGTGATTTTTGGTATAAATATAACAGAAATAAACAACATTGGGTAATAAAATTTAATAAACTTCTATAATTGATTAAATCATATACAAGTTATGTATCAAAACTTCATACAGACTTTAGTATAATAGATGAAAGGCAAAATAATCGAGTTTTCCGGAAATTGAGGTAAGGGTAGGGCTAGAATTTTTGCCATAACTTTTCCGATAATCAATAAAATTTAAAAAGAAGACATGTTTTGAAAAGCCCATACATTTATCTTTCCAGCAGTATCTTATTTGTACGATTTAGTGTATGTTTACATGTCATTTAATGTCCGTTAACTTTAAATTACATGTGAAACGAAAGTAGAGGGTACAAAAGACACAGTAAAACCTAAAAGCATCATAATATTATGCTTGTTAACATTTAAAATAGAAAAAAGGTATAACTATAAGAAAAAGGTAGTATATTTTGTATTTATTGACAGAAAATGGAAAGAAAACGTCCTGATTGCGACAAGGAAAACACCATTGAAATAACAGGAATGAAGCCGACGACTACCAGTGATACAATCCAGTATTACTTGGAGTCAAAGAGAGGAGTAAAAGCTGATGTGGAAAGCATTGAGTTTCATGAGGACAGAAATGCGTATTTAGTTACTTTTCAAGACAAATCCGGTATATTATTTCGTAGTAAACAAAAACAAACCCACAAGTTCCTCTCTTGGAATTTTATTGATCAAATGAGTCAACCTAAATTCTGGAAATAGTCCACTTTTAATTTTTCTCAAAGTGATTAATGCGGGTTGGAATTATTAAATTTAACGATGCGTTAGTTTTAACAAACAAAATTTTGTAAACTCAAAAATATGACTGTTTCATTGGAAACAAATTAAGATAAAATGTTGCTTTTAATGAAAACCAAAGAAAAAATTCAAGTATGGTGTAGAATTTTAATAATGATTGCTTTTGACGGTATAATTTCAGCTGTACAGGCAGCATTAAAGAAAGACCACAAAGTTGATGGTGCTACACTAGTTGTCAAAAAGTACAAACCTCCAAAGACATATCCGAACAAGATTCTTGTCAAAGGAATGAGTCAAGACACGACTACTGATGCACTCACCAATTATCTTGAAGCAAGAACAAAGGAGGAAGTCGTAGAATTAGAATTCGGCAACGCTATGTCAGGAATCGCAATTGCGACATTCCGTGATTCCATAGGTTTGAAATTATCATTATATTCTGATAACATTAAATTATGTTAGGTCGGTTACTTGGTACATATGAGAAACGTAGTTTTCCGGACATTGTTCCATGTTGTACGAAATAATGTAAATTTAGAATGGCTTTTCCAACTTTTGATTCTTATCCAAGTGTAAGAATCAGCGTACTTTTCTGATTTTTTAAATATAGTATCAATTCTCTAGATCATCGGGCTCTTTAATGTCTGGTACCATTGTATTTTTAAGCAAGATTTACCCCAGTTGTTGACCTGACCAAAGATGAGCTATTGCCATCACGTTGTGGCTGTCACCCGTCGACATGTACTCCTTATCTCCTCTATAAAACCACTGGGACAATAGGGACCAACCAGTAGTGGAATGGTCCTAGGGTCAGCCTTTAACAAAATTTTATTCAATGGTCCCCGCCAACAACAAAAATGGACATCGTTACTAAAATTAAAAGAAATCCAATAAATTCCTTTAAAACCATATCCTCTGAAATTGCGGAGCCATCGGAAAACATCTTTAGATGATCCCTATCAAATTTTATCCGACCAATCAACCGCAACAGCTAAATTTAGTGTAACATTGAATCCCATAAAAAGTCACAGCCGATCTTAGTTTAACATTGAATATTACGAGAAATTTATTTAAAATACTCTTGCCTGAAATTTCTGTGCCAATTAGAATCAAACTTAATTTAATTAAATCCTTAGATGGTTCCCTACCATAATTTTACCTGGCATCCACCGTCCAGCCAGGGTATTCAACACAGCTAACTTTTCGGAAATTAATTTAAACATCTTCTCTTCTTAAACCTCTGAGCCAGTTTGAACCAAATTTGGATTCAATGTCTTCTACCAAAATTGTATCCGACATCCCCAACGACTGACCAAGAAAGTCATCACAGCCAAACATTGTTTAATATGGGATGTCTAATGAATGTAGGCTCAGGGCGAAAAAAATTAATAATATAGAACCTCATGCAAAACAAAAGTCTGCATATAATTATAGGATAATTCGCTTACCATTAGATAACCGCTTTTAAAAGGGACAGCGAAAGAAAACCGACACGTACGGCAATCTTGAGAACACGAACAAGATGGAACATGATATATATACAAACAAAACTCAAAACACAAACCTATGGATAATGCGGACCCCACCAAAAAACCGGGGGTTAACTCAGGTGGTCTAAAAAGGTAAGCAGTTCCTGCTTCTTTAAAGAGGCCCACCCATTTTCCAATTCGGTATTAGTCATAGCATGGTAAAGGGAAAGGTTTCATGGTATCATAACCTCCAGTCGGAGCAAGCAAATAGCCGATATTGGTTAACTCTGAAAATTCACACGAAAAGGTCCGTCTTCATCTGTGAAACGTATATTCCATACCTAACGACAAGATTGCGGTGTCTACCGTTAAGTTTCTAGAGTGGGAGCAACATATCCTTGTCTGAGCAGTTTTTGTGTCAACGACCCAGCCCTGTCTAGAAAATCGCTGTGGCAATCATTTTAGAACTTACCGAATCTGAACAAAACGAAAGCTGTATTCAATTTGGTGTCAAAATGATTTAACCTTAACCTAAGGTACAGCAATATATTTTGACGTCGTTTATAACAGTTGTGACCCTCCTTTTATTCACCTGTCCGCAATGAAGAAACTTCGTTGTAAGACAATTGTAACTAGAAATTTGATTTGGTATAAAACAAACGCGTTTATTCTACGTCTGGTCAAGAAAATATAATCATTCTGTAAATACGGTAAACGAGTAACATAATTTTCCCTTCACACGAAATAAACAAATAGTGTTTACATCACTCACTTTGTAGAACTGTCCGAGGTGCAAACGGCATGTAACAAGAGAGCCCTGAACGGCCGAATGCTGACAGTGCAACCTGTTGTTGAAACAAACTGTATAATCGTTCGAGGATACGACGAAAAGACAACAGAAAGTGCAATTGAATATTACTTTGACAATAAAAAGAAGTCTGGTGTTGACGGTGTTACTGAGGCGAAAATGAATCAGGAGGATGGATACTGTTTAGTGTACTTTGAGAACCCAGAAGGTTTGATTGAAATTATTTTCTTACGTCAGATTTTAATATAAACATACTGCACTTGGACGAGTATAACACACTCATCCAATTGCAGTATGTTTTTATTATGCTGAATGCTTATCAATAGCGCTTTGATAGAAGATTACAACAACACCATACCATAATTTTATAGGTAAATTGTATTTTTGATGGAATATTTCTCGGTGACCGCATGTGAAAATTTATCGTGTGTCAATTTTACAAATTATCAAACGGGTGTGTGTAATGGATGAAATTAGTACATGTTGCTAGGAAAATGCGGAGTTTTCAAAAGTTAGTTCAAATTAACAGATGGTTTTAAAAGACATTTCTGCATGGTGTATAATAATTAAGATTAGAAATGAATGTCATCTGTTAGTAACCCTGTTGAGCAATGCTATAAAATTATTCGTTTGCCAAGCAATGTATAAACAAAATAATGTTTATATAGATCCAAGTTGATCAGCATTAAAGACTACTTTTGGAATTTCTAGTGAAAGTAAAATGGCTTTAATATAAACTTAAAACATTTAGGTTATTTAAATATGCTTAAGCCATAATTCTACTTTGTTTTAGGTTATGTAAAATATTCTTAACCCCTATTTTCTACTTTGTTTTAGGTTATGCTAAATATGCTAAACCCATATTTTCTACTTTGTTTTTCAAACTTTAGATGCTTTACTGGCTAGTCGGAGACCACATAAAGTTGGACACAGAGACCTCAATGTCAAAGTCTTTCACAAGTGTCTAGGGATACCAGTTGATGATGAAACTCAATCATTTTCATTCCCTGATAATGTTGTAATAAACGACATTGATAATAAAAAAGTAAAGTTTCTTCTTAATTCGCACAAATGGCGAGATGAACTGGAAAAGCAATTACTCAAAAGCCATGGAAAATTAAAACGGCCATCGAAGTCAAAAGAATCATCTAGATTGGAAGTAGAATGTATTTTAACAAAAGAAACAAAAGACTGTAGAAAACTGGCAATAACTTGGGAAGAAGATACGGCACAAATCATAAATAACTTCATGGAAAGCTTGCAGACAGACAAGCTCTCACTATTTCCAAATTCTTGGGACTCTGTTACGGAAAAAGTTGGAAAACTAAGTATTACTACCCCTGATGACGTTGCTGTTATATTAGAAAAAGCAGTTTGTGAAATACATATTGTCGGATTTGGTGATGCTGTGACTGAGGTGTCAAAAATTATAAAGGAAATAACAACCGAAGCCTTTGAAAAACCAAAACAGGAAAAAGAAAAAAATCGAGATGTTGCCCGCCTGAAGGAACACCAGGTATTGATATTGGCCGAGACAGATTTTCTGGACCAAGTTAAAACTCGATTCAAAGACATGGAAGTTAAACTTGACATAGAAAAAAGTGAAGTTTTGTTTATAGGGTCTGAAAGTGAAATCAGATCGGCAAAAGTGTTTATGTTTGAAACTGTGCACAAGATAGTCTCAGTCTCTATTTGCACGAAGTCATTAGCTTACATTGAATTTGTGCAAAAAACAAATGTAAGACAAATTATAGACCTTAATATAAAACAAAATGCACGAATTGGAGTATGGATTATACAGGACGATGACATATTAATATACTCAACGTCCCACGAAGATGCATCAGCTGCGGCTGATATATTAAGAGAGTCAATAGTGGAACAACAAATAGCTGTTGACAATTTACAAAAGTCATTTCTGCAGTCACATGACTGGGAACAGCTTGTAAAAGACATCGAAGAAAGATCTGAAGAAAACTCTATTGTTACAAAAATTGTTACTGATGTTCATGGACAAATAACTGTATTTTGTACATCCAAATTTGAGGCTGATGCCATAGGAAAAGAAGTTTCCAATTTTCTATGGCTTAATGTAAAGACATCGAAAACTTATGATTTTCCACCTGAACATATTGCATTTCTCCAGGAGCACATGAAAGAGGATATAGAAAAAGTGACTGCAGATTTACAGGAGCAAGATGTGATTTTCTCTGTAAAACCAAATGGTATAATGATCAAAGGTAACGGCCTAGGATTAAAGAATGCCGAAGTTGAGTTAACATCATTGGTAAAATGCATGAATATGTTATTAGACAAGCCTTGTTTTAGAAAATTAAAACAGTTTAGCTTGGATACGGGTACCGAAAGTGATGACAGAAGGGGAGGATCTGGTAATCAGACTATATCTTTAGGAGATGCAAGTGAAAGGGCCACATTTGTGACAGATGGGGGTCAAGAGGTGGTTGTAGTCAAAGGTGATATCACTGGACTAGATGTTGACGTTATTGTAAATGGAGCAAACAGAGATCTTCAGCTCAAAGGTGGATTAGCACGAGTTATAGTTCGAAAAGGTAAATGCAATTCTCTTAAAAATTTTTCCAAGTGTCACGTAGTAGCCAATAATGTATTTTATGTGACTGTGTTGTTTGAATTCTATTGGATAAGAGATTGAATAATTTGTTAGGGTCTAACGCGATTTATAAAAAAAGTCTTGTCATTCATATCATGCATATACCAGCAGCCAGTTTATAGAAACCACATAGGTTGTAGGCTACAGTGTTCAGTACAGTGAAAGTTTAATATCTAGACTAAGCAACCACCTAAGTCTTTTTGGAAGGATTTGACACAAATTACCATTATCATAAGATTTTTTTAAACACAACAAGTTTTCAAATGAGTAGGGGTATATCAGTTAAGGTAAACGTCATCTATTATGTTTTATTCATTTAGATATCCCATTTTGGACATATTCAGCGGAAGTTGCTTAAACTATTTTTTTATGTTTTCCAACCACATTTCCTAGTCAAAACAATCAGAACATTTAAGAAACAAAAAATATCTTAACATAAGATGAAAGATGCCTAATGCAATGTTTTTACCAAATATAAAGTTATTTCTCTTATGAACTATATTTTCAAAGTTGCAAATATACCTAAAACAATATGATAAAAATCGCCGAATACGGCCATTGTTTTCTTAAAATACATATTGCTGTCCATTTAACACATGGAAAATGCAAGTGAAAGAAAAGGGGAGTGTTTAGACTTCTGAATTAAGATTATGGCCATATTCAAATTCAAATTTGTATTTTTGATACAATGAATAATACCACTAGGTGTATGTAGCTGGTTGACTGTTTGTTGCAGAGGTCAATCTCAACCCAGTAGCCAGAATGTTTATCCTGGCATTCCATAAATGTCTTTACATTTTCCGTATCGAATCGTTAAAACTTACTAGAAATTTCTGAGTTTCTTCGTTCTGATGCAGAGATAACCTTTAGCTTTGTTTGGACTCCTGTTTATTAAGATTGTTTTGGGCCTCGAGCACTACTGTAGAGTTGTCAATCAACGATATGGCCATACATTCAATCAAATATAAATTGGTATTTAGTAATGTATTGATAAAAAAAATTGAATAAATAAGTGTTCAGCAGACTTTTGGACCAAAAGAGGTGTCAATGTCCTTCCTTTAATATGTCTTACAAGCTGTTTCAGCACTATTTAGTACTATTCATAGACACGGGAAATAAAAACAACGGAAATAATATAGCATATATATGATTTGTTTTTTTTGCATAATAGGTGGCAAAGGTATTCAAGATGAATGTGACGGACACATAAAAGCTAAAGGTCATCTTTCAGAGGGAGAAATTTTCTGTTCTAAGCCTGGGACATTACATTGTCAAATGATCATACATGCAGCAGGACCAGTGTGGAAAGGTGGTGCACAGAAGGAGGAGGAATATCTTATAAAGTGTGTTGAATCTTCATTAGCAGCTTCAGAAGACAATGATTTTGTTAGTATTGCTATCCCAGCATTATGTACAGGGAACTTCCACTACCCTCCCTTGGAAGCAACTAATGCCATAGTTAATGCTGTGAAAAATTATTTTAAGTGGCATTCTTCTAGTACTATCAAGGTTGTTGTACTTTGTGACGTCAGTGATGAAGCTGTGAATTTCTTTGTGAGAGCTGGAAAGAAATTCTTTGGAGATCCCAAAGTTTCGACAGGAGCACACAAAGGAAAGAAAAACTTAAGTAAATTTATATTTAAATTTAATTTTTATATCGTTCAGATGAACTCTTTATTTCAGCTTTCAAGATTTTTGTATATTTGATAAATACTTAATGTTTTTATTAATACACGTAACTCCCCGTTTCCCAATATTTGGTCCCTAGCATACCTGATGAAGGTAAATCCAAAAAAAGCGCTTCGTACGCAGTGAAATCTAGGCATTTACAATCGTTGCTTTTCTGTTAACAATGCAAGGCACTATTTGTTAAGAACTTGTTTCGTGTCCCACGGAAATCTAGTAAACAATGGCAACAGCATAACGGGAAATTACGCAGTGCACACTCGAGAAAACATGTGGATTGTGTCTTTCTGGCATATTCCATATTGTTTCTTTTTAATAATATAAGTAATGAAAACAACCTAGATTTACACGTTTAGCTTTTATTATCATTTGAATTTTCTATTGTTGACAGGGGCTTCCGTATTTGAGGGAAATACTGAAATCAAAATAGTTAAAGGACTACTTGCTAAAATGAAGGTAACAATTTCAATTTTACTGATCCTGCAGTAACTACTGGATCTCTCATGGAGTTGTTTAAGTTAAAATGTGTTATGTATTATGTTATTTCCGATAATCTGCTTTATTTTGTCAATTTTGAATTTAGCGAAATTTTATTATATTAGAAAAACTTTGAAATTGGAAAGTTGTGAAATTGGGACGTTTTTAGTTTTTCTCTGTATGCTTATTTATTTTTTGCAGTTATGTGTTATTTACATATACACACTTTTCAACAAAATGCCGAGTGAGTAACAGTGTAGTCGTAATGTTTTCGTCTTTCTTTTCTTTTTGTTGGCCACTGTCTTGTCTGTCTTCTGACGATTTCTGTCTGCCACTTTGGTATCAACGAATTTATTTTACATGTAGCTGTTTGCTTAAGGTTTTATTTACTGTCCATTGTTAAATTTACTTTTTATTAATTTGAAAAAATTTTTTGTTTAATTTAAAATATTAACTTTTTGGCATAGAAATGATAATGGGTAGATATGAAATCATGAACTAATTTTTTTGAAATCAAGGTTGACGTCATCGTCAATACGACATCAAAGGATTTAAAGCTTGATCATGGAATTGTTTCGTCCACAATTCTACAACATGGGGGACAAATTCTACAGCAGGAGTGTTCTAAGAAATACCCTCAGGGAATCGACTATGGTGATGTGGCCGTGACAACTGGGGGAAATTTACAATGCAAGATTGTTTGTCATGGTTGCCTTAGTCAGTGGAGGAAAGAATCATCTTGTATTTCGGTAAGACCAGATATGCCTGTCAGCAAAATTATGTCATTTCAATACTGTAAGAATTAAAATGAACATGCGTCAAATGAGTTTTTCCTGCAGATTGCAGATATTTTTGCTTTTGACTTTTGCACTCAAATTATCTTTAATACACATATTTACCAATGGTGCCGCAATGTTGTTAATTTTATTATGCTGAATACATATTTTAAGGTGTAACATTAGATTAGTAGCGTTAGAACCAAAAGATGCGGAAGACGATAAAAATAGTAGATTTTCCATAGTTCTAAAAATTAGAAACATATTAAGTGGATTTCGGTCATAATTATAATATATGATATCTTAATCGTTATAATTTTATTACAGGATCTAGAAAAGTTTATGTTGGGATGTTTGGAAATTGCAGATAAGAAAAAATTAAAGAAGATAGCGTTTCCAGCGATGGGTACTGGAAAACTGGGATATCCCAAAGAGCAAGTTGCTGCCGCTATGTACAAATGTATTGAACAATATGTGGACAAACATAAAAACACCGGCATTATTGAAGTTTTATTTGTTCTTTATGACAAAGATCTGGAGACAGTTAAGGTATAATTGTGTAAACAAAAATAAAATGCATGTAATGATAGATCTTACTTATCTAATATTACCAGTTTCTGAAATTGAATTAAGATAAAGTTTTATTGTTATAAGTGAAGATTTTTTACGCCTTTGTTTTTCTGTTTGAAAGGACACGAACTGCATCATAATACATGAAATCTCGACATTGAAATACCAGAAATACTTACCTTTAAACAGAGATAAAATTGAAAAAATGAGCTGATCAGTTATAAACGTATTCGAGCTTCTGCTCTTCTTACTACCATTTTGCGTTTTGATTGATTTCTGTTAGTTTTGTCTTTTTTCTTACATTATTAGTAAATTGCAGCAAAGAAGAAATTCATTTGTGTATAACTGCTTTATTGTGTAACATAATTATTTGTTCAACGGTCAATGATTGTACTTACGAAGAGCGTGTTACACATTGAGAATGGCATAGACACGTTACAATTCGAGGGAATAGCTTCATTTCCTTTCATTGTAGGCATTCGAAGATGAGGAAAGGCGCAGACACAGTAAGTACCTTTTTAATACCCGTGATGCGTTGGTAGAATTATTGTAATTAATTTTCGGATACCAGCACAATTTGGATTTATTTTTATTGTTCAAATTTGATTAAAAGAGTCCATAGAAATGTGAAGAATTCGACTATTTCCCATTTGCGTTGTATTATAACTGATCTTATTTGTGAATGTGCTTTGTGTTTAAACATTTGTTGTATTAACAAAAAATGATAAAAATACCAAATAAATAGGCATTACATACTTAAAAGTATGTCATTATTAAAACAAACGCATTAACATTTTTGCCAGTTATATTAAAATCTTTAATATACCAAAGAAATGTCATAAATATAATGAAAAATTATCGAAACTGACTTTTTTTCAAATAAAATAACTTTGCTGATATTATAGTGTTGACCCGGTTGGGTGATACTGATAGTTTACTGAAGGGAGGTGTGTCTGTTGTATACTCTCGAATGTCAGAGGAGGAGAAAAAGAGATTAGTACAAGAAGCTTTGGAAGCTAAACAACAAATGGCAGAAGAACTTAAGGAAACTAAAGATGAAATGAAGAAGAAAGAAGATGCACTGCACAAGATGCAGAGCAGGGTTAGTAACGTCAGATGATTTATGAACAGCTTTATTTATTCAACATTGGTAATTGTGTATTATGAATTTTGAGGTAAAGTCATCGCATTTTGTTCCTAGGTAAGCAGATTGACTGGCTTCTTCAATAAAATGGTTTTTGGCATCAAGTGATAATACAAAAACAAAACAAAAACATTCCTTTGGCTTTTGACATGTTTAATTTATTGATTTATTTCAAAATGTGGATGCTTGATTAGCTGCCAGTTTAATTCAAATATCACAAGTATAGGTAAAATATTTATATATTAGAAATCATCATCAAATGTTCCTTTTGCCTGCAGGAATTATGGATGGTTGGTAGGGAATCCATCTATATACTGATATGTGCTTTTCACATTTTGCCAACAGTTTGATTCTTTTTTCTGTCTCTTTGTTCCTTATATTTTTTACATTTCAATCTTGAATCTCATACACCCGATCTTAAAGATACCAAACTTGACCAGAAGTTTGCTAGATGGTCCTTCGAATTATTAATACTGATTGGATATGCAACAAAGCCACTAAGGATCCAACTTTTATTGTCAAAACTGCTAAACTTATTGTTTCATTATGAAATTGACTTTTGGAGAATTATTTACAAACGTTTTGTTTCTGATGCTATAATCTGATAGTCAGGATGACCGACGTTCTTGTGTGATTTTTCAAAGATCTTGTCTGAAACTGCTAAGCCAATTTGATTACTTTGTTAACTGAATCATCTTTTCGTGTCTATATAAAGTTCTAGTAATTGATTTGACATAATCCTGTATGGATGTTTGTTAAACGATCTTCTTGTCTAAAACCACTAAACTGAATAGTTTTGCTGTAGGAACGGATTCTCACCACATGAACTTCATTTTCTTGTCGATTATAATATTCAATAAGACCACCAAAGTCAGTTGCCATAACCATCCAAAATTTATTAATAGATCTTCGTCTCTGAATCTGAAAATCTCGATTTGAAGATTTTGTTTTATTAATGTTCTTTACGTTGTCGTCTCCAAAAGTTTATAGTTTTACAGGTTGCAAATCCGCGATGAATGCCAAATTACCTATACCTTAACTTCAAAATGCAGATTTTTCAAAGATCTTTTTTTTGAAACAGTGGTTTCTGATGTGTGGATGATCAGTGTATTGTCCTTTGCTCCTGTTTTCTGAAGGTTCTATTATACTTTAGTGTAACAGATTAAATGTAACATTTTTACCTATACTACTCACTACGGCTGATATTCAATATAGTATCCAAGCAAGAAGCGATCAGAATAAAGATCCGCTGTTTACACTAGATGTTCCTATATTGTCAAGGTAGACGTTCTAGGCATCAAATTTCGGGTCCTTCGAAAAGGAATCGGAACACCCATATTTTAGTAGTACCTCATTGTTTATATGCACATACAAATGTTGATGCAGATTTCGAAAGGGGGATTACTGATGAGAGGAGAGAAGGAAGCTTTGGAAGGAAATAAAGTGGTCTATTTCGATTTATATCCCAAGCGATCCTACAGTGAAGGTTCAGCTGCAGAAACCCATTTTAGACTTGCAGAATCACAATTTTATAGGCTGACCAGTGGTCAAGGAAAGTAAGTTTCTAAAAGGTTATACACATTTATATAAATTAACGTAGACAAAACTGTTGGCCACTTAGTAGGTGAGCAACCGGGGCCACATTTTAAAGAATTTAATGCACCCATATAACATATACCTATATTATATATCTTAGGAAAGATCATGAAATGGTCTTTCCGATTCCACTGGTCGTAAGAGTGGTAAGTGGTCACGTTTTTGTAAAATGTAGGTCAAAGG
>JARWCS010328097.1:0-12346 GCA_034783895.1 Geukensia demissa | reverse complement strand
ACTTGGAACAGGCACGAGAGTATCGAATCAACTGTGAAACATAAACCCCGTAGGCAGGGGAAGCAGGAATATTGCCAGATAAATATGGGAAGTTTACAATAGGAAAGTTGAAGTCATCCCTTTTGTCGTAAACCTTTGAAAGAAGTTTTCCCTCTTGGTCAATTTCGAGGAATAAGTCTAGATATTAAGAACATTTTGTTGTGTCTGAGGTCTCCTAAATTTGTAGTTCAATGGGATATATTAAGTCGAGAAGTTCACTGAATGTGGGATTATTCAATGACAAAATATCATCGATATAGCGAAAACTATAATATAACGATCTAGCGAATTTCTCTTTCTTAATTCTCAGGAGTCCTTGAATGAACTCTGCTTCATTCGAGTACAAAAACAAGTCGGGCGCACAGTTTGTGCCCATTGGAATGCCAACGTTTTGTTGAAAAACTAGCCCACCAAATTATAACAAAAATGTTTGTCTGAAAGTTCAGTATTTTGAAAAAGTGTTCTATTATATAAAAATTATCTACAGAATTTCTCTATCTCCAACCACTGGGTAAAATTTTTTCACAATGATTACTAAAGTAGCATTTTCTTAAATTAGTCTTTCTGAAGATCAACATTCGCAAATTTCGTATTCCTTATCTAAAGATGTACAAAAGTTGTCAGCTATTTATTTTTTAAATGGTGATCGTATAAAATCCGAACCATTGGTTAAAATCCGGACACATCATTTAAAATCACGACCCCAGCCAATTGTGATTGGGCTTTCACATTTTTTCTATGAAATGCATATTCAATAATCGTGCTCGCTTTATTTCACAGACTCACACACAACACTATCAATACAGGTTCGCCAAGTTAAGGGTCAATGTGAATGTTTGTTTCTGATTACAAATTTGTCTCAAAGTTTGTGTTGCATGATAACGATTTACTTTCATCTTAGGTTTTAATTGTCATTTTGTTCCAGAAACTGGACGCATAGGGAAATATTACTAGGAAAAACAGCGTTAAACATTGATATTTATCAGTTTCAGTAACCCAAATATAATATGTTCTTTACTAAATATGTGTGTATATATATATATATATAAGAATGAAGTATGTAAAAAATAGATATAAAACTTCCCTATATTTTTCCAGACATTTTTGTCCGTATAGTAGTAAATAGATAAAAAAAGCAAGTACTATTTGTCAAGAAGTAAACGAGCGCTAGTCTGCGTCACTCAGCTCATTTTGCTCTTTTAAGGGGGTACCCAACACCATCATGAAAATGAATTCCACTCGTTTGATTTTCTTTATATTTTGTTTATACATTTACTTTGATGAAAGAAGGAAAACATGAAGATGTCAAGAAATTTGAACCACACATTTCTCTGGAATTATTTCAATAGATATATAGTAATTTCATCATCAAAAATTTTGATCACTGAGATACATTAATTTTAATATAAAATGACCCTTGATTAACACGTTTAGATAATCTTACAGAGTTACTTCCCTTAGGTGTTGGGTACCCCCTTAATTGGGATTATGTTTAAGTATAAGTTTTCACTTTTAACCGTTGATGACTATGCTGAGTAAGTGCTCTATTATATAAAGAAGTACACAAAAATGTAAATGGGCGAACAGACAGCACCATTTCCAGATATTGAAAAAACTACCAATTCTGCCAAAACTTGGCAACGTGATCTTAAAACAGAGGATATTAAATGGGCTTACAAAAATTGCAAATCAGACGTTGCAATTTAAAGAAGACCAAAAGAAAAACTATAATTGAACACAAAGTCCTTCGCAGAAAATTAAGCTAGCAAAATGAACCCTATAAAATCAGGGGAAAGTTTAGGTGCCCTGGAAAGGTAAGCAACTCCAGCTTCACTAGTATTTATTTTGTTACTCGTAGCTAAAGTCGAAGGTTAACTATAGACGGTGTTAACAAAAGGAATAAGAATTCTAATTACAGAAGGGGTGAGATAGTATATAATATGTGTATTGATGTATTGTGTCCCCAAGACACCCCAAAGTCAACAAAGAGTAAACAAACCTGCTTTATTCATGACCTGTACTTCAAAGAAGATGACATTTAGGTCACAAGCTACCGTTTTGAAAACAATATTTAAACTGAATTAATGCAACTAGTGTGGAATCAGAATACAAAATGACGAACATGCTGTAAGAAATTCTTGGAAGTCCAGTGTAGAATATTCATGTGAGAGATCAAAAGTGTATAGTCCAAAGAGACAAGATAGTGTTGAAAACAACTAAACGATAAAACGAAAACAAAAGGAACAAAGTCTTTTACAAAACTGCAGTGTGATCTGATGCTCCAGAAGGGTAAGCATCCCGTCTTGTGCGCAAAGTACCAATGTAGCACAATATACCTATAAAATCATATTTTATAGTATATTAATTATGAATTTAGATAATATCAAAATGCAAAATTTAATAATCTAAGAACATAGAATGATGAGATGTTCTTTCTGGAGTACATTTGCTTACTAACATGTTTTCATTCACGAAAGCCCTTACTGAAAATCTACTTTGTAAAGGGGCTTCTGCTTTTTTGTATTTTTTACCATTTTTTTTTCAAAATAACACTACACAAAAAACATGAAATAACGCAAAGATGATAAACACCTACTTTAACAAGTTAGCGTGTCAAATATGTTATTAAGAAAAAAAACAGGTAAGAACCGATATGTTTTAAAGATTTTATTTATATCCGAAATATATAGAATATTCATGCGTAGCCATTGTCGGCGAATTTCATATTTATTTGTAAGATATTTAGAAACAGGTAGGCGAAACTTTGTTGTGCATTTCTCGCCTATTTCGCTTAGAGCGCATTTTATTTTGTCGCCACCGACAATGCCTGAATAATCTTTTTAACATGCAGTTGAAATTCCAATGAGGTAATTGTGGACAATGGAGAATAAAGACGTTTTTACCTTACTTGATCTAAACGATTAATAAGAAAAAAATCTTTTTTCAGACTATGATAATAGTTTTCTAGGAGAAAGCTTATCGAAGCCTTTCATACTAAATAAAACTCGTTTCACTATCGAAATACTTCAACATATTTGCTAGAGGAAAAAGACCGTTAGAGATTAAAAAAATAGGAATAAATATCCAATGGATTAAGTTGTCTTTCAAATATTTAAGAAACATACGTTAAACTCTTTGCTTCCAAATAGGTGTTGATGTCTACCAAATAAACAGTAAACTGTAAATTTCTATTTTCTGAAAATAGTCACCTATTCTTGCTCAAGGAAAATATTTTTCCGCTTTTTTCGGTTTTTTCAATTAATTTTCAATTATCAATTAAAGAGTCATAATGATTTGTAAATAACAAATATATGAAAATGAAAATATATAGGATAAATGTCAAAGAGACTACACTCCCACCACAAGAAACGCAGAGGCAATTTACAAATCTAGAGGTCTCCAAAAGGCCTTCAACAAGGGTGGAATACCACTCCTTGTGAAAAGCTCTAAATCTCCCAAAATAAAAAATAGTGTATACCTAAAATAATACTGCTTTACATAAATATTATCAACAACGTACATTAGTATTATTATTATTATATTATTATATTATTTTATTTGAATCATTATCAGGAAATCAGACATTTTTTGTGCACCGTAATCAAATATTATTGTTTTGAAATTTTATTACTATTATTTTGTGTATTTTCACAATGATTTTTTTAACATTTAACGATAAAGTTAATAAAAGGTTAAATTTCAGTTTTATTTTTAATTTGGGTTTAACGTAGGTAAAACTCTAATCCGAGCAATATTTTAGTTCCATAGCATCAACAGCCTGTTCTATTTGAGGGAAAGGTGACGGACTACAGTGATATGTGTGAGCCGTAAGTTTAAATGAACTATTTGAACTAAGTGGGCATCAAGGCTCCTGAATTACAATCAAATATGTTCTTAACCAATCAAAATGTGGGATGATATCTCAAATTGCCAGCTTTTAGACGTTTCTGTGCAAATGTGATTTACTTTCAGTGTAATATAGATGTAACACGTGAGGAATTCGTACTTGGAACATTTCCCACGGAAAATAAATCTGTAAACTAATACTGGATCAATTTTCTCACGTTTACAGTAAGAAATTTCATTATGCTTAAATTATTGCAATTTCACGGTAAATTTCCTGTTTTTGTGAGAATAAAATGAAAACAATAGAAATTAGCTACGACCTATACAAAAACGCAATATCCGTCCGACTGATTAAACTTATTAAGTGTTTATAATGTTGAGATATAATCCATAATCGCATCACTAGTTGCTATGTTTAATATGTCAATATAAAGGAAATTCGGATCAAAGCTTATTACATTCTAGTCCAATAATATAACATTCCATTCTAGGAAAAACCCGAAATTAACACGCAATTAACATCCAGCACAGTTATTTGGTCCCACGATTAGCTGTCCTATCAATGCTCCTGTATCAATAAAAGTTTGAAAAAAAAAATCATTTGTAAAAGCAATGCACTGGTTGACGCAGATATTAACATAAGCTCTGTGGGAAAATCTGTATAAATACTACTAATCACTACTGTAACAACACTTTTACAGGAATATTTCAATTACTCTTCGGGTTTAATCGTTCAATAAAATGTATAACTGAGATATGCCATAGGTTTCAATTCTTAGTGCAAAGTAATAAACCTTGTTAATATTTTAAGCGAGTTATCCTTGCAGATGTATTGTAATACTTAAGGCTGATTCCATTGCACTATAAATACAATTCATTTCGTTTTTTGTCACTTTATGAAATTTTATGATTTTGTATGGGTCATCATGTAATTATTTGCTACATGGACATGTAAAAACCGTGCAAAATTAAATTCTATTATCAAGGTTCGCTTTATTTTAAATATGGCAGTTCAGATGGTATTTCAGGTCACAATGTTTTATATTGAAGATATAACTATACTCTATGTCAAGCTTTTCTGGAGTGCGAATTTCGGGCTTAACTAAATTATATGTGCGTTTCCGCAATTGGATTTACTAGTATTTGTAAATCGAGAGAAAGAATTATGCCACGGTTAACGGTTTATGCTTTACACTATGCAAAAACGTTTTACATACTATTATCTTCCCCTGAATGTCTCTACGGGGATTTAACGTTGAGGGTTGGCCATCTTTGTTTTTTGGCGGGAGCGCTAAAGTTTGACCTAGATATATTTTTTGAAAAATTGCGAACATTTTTTTCATTCAGACCCCCTCTTGCGATAAATATCAGAAGAATTACTTTTAAAATTCCATTTGGGCGCGCCAATAAACATTTTTGCAGGGTAATTAATCCTAGTTAAATAACTTAATTATTACGCAGCGTTGACAATGTATACTCCTAATCTCGCGCTAGCGCCTGCAATTCGCCACTTCCGACAAACAAATGGCTAATTTTATCATGTAAAATCCCCGTAGAGAATTAAAAACTCGGCGTAGCTTAATAAAACGTATTATGGTAAGTTACTTGCACTTTTTTCAATCTACAAAATAAACACTATTTTACAAGAATACGGCAGAGAATTTTTCTTTAACAGCCTTTTTACCCGTTCTAGCAAACTCTGACATAGAGTATAAGTGTATTATGTATGTATATGCTGGTATTAATAAAGCTATAGCGAGTACAATTCCTACATTGACTTCTAGTTGTTACCTACTGCCCATAGAATAGAATTATTGTAGACCAAACGAAATTTGCCACAACTTAAGTCAAAATATATCGAAAGTTCAGCTATGAAGTATGTCATGTTATGTATCGTTGGAATTCTAATTTTTGCCGCAACTCATCCTGCAGTTAAGATTTAAGTTTATATTAAAAAGGCATCGGTCTTTCATATATTATTATATTAGCCTCATACACTATTCTATATTGGCAACTATATGCATCTATTATCTTTGTTTGGTAGTAGGATGACCTTTTTTCACTTAAAAATTGACCTGCTTCATTGTGAATACAAGGGTTTATAGCTCAGCTAATAGCATATTACTATTTGACTTCTATGATGCATAAAATTTCTCCAATCGAAAAACTGCAGTCTGCATCATTCTGGTGTTTTTCGAGTTTTTTGTCGAGTCCACTTTAAATAGCTTTCGTCGTTCACTTACTGAACCAATTAGCCGTTATTTAATAATACAATCTTTAGTAAAACCCGGTGGTGGAGTTGTTTGTAACTGAAAACACATTTAGAAGATTATATATATATAAGTTATTACCTTGTTTCTGCTCTATTCTTCCACAGATTAGTCATTAACACCTGAAAAAAAGGGGTACGTTATAAAGATAATTTTACAAAGACTTATAAAACTGTAGCTCTTTAACAGGGTGATTATATCGCTTTCATTTGAATTTTTGCCTGAAAACACCGTCCTGATTCTCCACAATATGTGAAGTCCTTCGTTTGTCCAATCGCGCTAAACGATAAACTATACTTGTCTTTGTATGCATAACAAACGGTCGACTGATGTGAATATGCCAAAGAGAAAAAACGTGTAAAAATATCGCTGTGCTAGATGTACGTTAATTAACTAATATCGCTGTGATAGATTTGAAACAAAATGTTATACGTTAGAGTATGCAAGCCTTTGTCTTGATTTAATTAGGAAAATTTCAAACTGTATAACTGTATTTTGGACACGTTGGATATTTTTTAACACCCGATTCGGCTGCCGGTTAGATAGTTAAATCTCTTTCTAAATCCCTCTTTCAGATTTTGTTATTGCTTTAAGAGAGAATTACCAAAATGTGAGAGACACAGTTCATGAAACGTACAATAATAATCATTGCACGTGGGTCGATAGTCACTTTTTAACACGTGTCAAGCATAATTAAATCTTCAACATTTGTACAGCATTGGTAAACCTGTATTTTTAAACCGGTCGACAGACGAAGAAACTTCATATGAATTAACGATAAAGAGAATCTTATATTGTTAACCATTAATAGTTGTATTTTTTGCAAGACAGTTATTTATAAAAATTTCGGCGAGAAATTTGAAGGTTTAAATATCGAGGATGTAAGACATACGACTATCAATGTTTGTTTCTCTAATTCTTCAATGTACTTAATTTGCCATCATTAATTAAAATATTGTACACAAAAACAAGCTGAATAGTGTCACAGTCTATTAAAGCCAGCTTAATTGCACGTGGCGTTGATAATCAGTGCACGCCGATTGATAATCACTTATTAAAACTGGTCGAACGGCGAATAACAATTAGAGAAACAAGTTTTACAATTCATTTGACAAACGCATTACTTCCATTATTCTGCTCTTGATGCCAGAGTTTGAGACGGGTCTCCATAGCACAGTGAATTGATTGACTAATTCATTCATTCATTGAATGATTTTTGCTTGATGTCCAGCGGCAAATATTTCATGATTATACAGGATGAGAACATATTAATGATGACGGATTAACCCTGCTTTATACTTGACCGACGCGCTGAGCCGGATTTTTAAACGTGCTAGCTCACGAAAGAAGACATGAAACTTTATCCTGACACATTTTTCTGACTCTGTGGCAACCAGTCTTTGCTCGTAATCCTAAATTCTGCATGCTTGTTTGTATTGTTTATATCAAATAAATTGAAAAGAATAATCTCAAATGTACCCGTAAAAAATATTCGAAACCGGAGACAAAGTAAAATCGATTTGAGGTTTAAATTATTTGTGACGAAAGCATTTAACATTGACCTCTGCTGTATTGCTAAGAGTTCCCGTTTTGAATGTGGAAGGATTCATCCCCGATCAGACATTTAAATATATTTATATTTGATTTTGTCTCTGAGAAAATAGTATTTGCAATGTAACATATAACATGTATTCCTGTTGACTGTGTATGTCTAGTTGAAGAAAAGTTCATTTCATCATCATCACTAATATTAAATTTTGCCGTCCTGAAAAGGAATACAATACTTGTCGGTGCACGTGAACCTACATTAAACTCAATCCAATCTTTCAGATTCTCCTTTCTAATGGCGTCATAGAGTTTTGGATAATCGAGATGGATAATGATGATATATACCAGTGTTTTAAGAGGCAATAACGTATCAGAAATACCAGAATGGTAAAATATTGAATGTAATTTATTCTAAAGCTGACATATTTTCTTACATATCATTATCATGGTTTTCATTAAGCAAAATTTTAAAATTAAACAAAAAAGTATATTTAGGATCTTTTTTTATATATTCATTGTTTTTTTTCCTTCCCGAAAATCACTTTAACTTACATTTTATCTTAGCAAGCGTTCATATTTAAGATTGTCTCACAATAATCACCTCTGACAATTTATGATAAATAATTTCACTGTAAACAAATGTAGAAAGTTTTTTTTTTAATGACATATTGTGACATCTTGTTTGCCTTTGATTGATAAGACCGTAAATTACTTTTATCAAAGGAAGTTCAACTTGAAAGAAATTAGACCATAAAAACTTCCCACTGATTCCAACAACACTTGACCATGAAACAACACTTTTGTGGCGTGGATACATATCCGACACTAGTTTTACCAGTAACCTTACATCGTAAAGTTACTAGTAGCCGTGTACGTTTAAATTGTACATCTTCGAATTTGATTTATGGGTTAGAATGCACGCTTATTAGGTTGGTTTATGTCGGACAAACCGAAGGACGATTAAACAAAATTGTGTGGTCATCGGTCCATGGTAATTGAAAATATTTGACACCCATCCAATCATCCAAAGTTTGGCTAACCCCTTAGGAAAGAAAGAAAGAATGCTGGATTCGAGAATTAGGTAATTCATTTCCATATAGATGCAGCGATCAAATAGATAGTGTAGGTAACTTATCAAGCCCTCTCAGTAGTTTTATGAACAGAATTGAGTTGTTATCCAAAGCCATTTCTTTCAGGTTGATTTTGCACACAAGTTTCTGGATGCCATTTACATAGCAAAATACGCCATCTTAAAACCGCTCAATAAAAAATACCACAATATTTTACTGACAAATCCACTCTATTAATCTCTTATACCTACAATAAACTTGTTGTATTCAGAATTTTGAAAGCTTTGGCAGCACTTCAGTATTATTATGATCAGAAATCCAAACCTTCCGATTGCTCATGTTCGTCGCCCTTCAACTATAGTCCCGCTGGGCAAATACTTACTGGTAACCTCAGTTGTTTTTAAATGATAAACTACGACAGTTGCTATCAAAGGATCCTAAATACCCAGTGCCAAATCCAATTCTTTGGAAACAAAACTTCAAGCTGTTGATGGACTCAGTGAAGGACTATGCTAGAGAATAGGCGAAGCGAGAAAAAGTAGAGGTTGACATCCTCTCTGAATGGGTCAAGACTGTCAGGTCATCTATTCAGATTAGGATAAAAACAAGGGTCGATAAGCACTAAATCTCCTTCAGTTTTCAAGGACCCTGCTGTCATGACAGATTTGCCCGCCATTCATGAAAATATTGTTGTTATTCCAGCCTGGTTTGTAAAAACACTAACTTGATTAATTGATAAAAGAGCTTAGCATCAACGACACATCTGATAATTCAACGTATACACCTACTACAGTTTCTAAAGAAGAGATCCTTGTTAACCATAAGTCGGTTCATGTCTTCGTATGGTACGAATCTTGCGTCTATATTCTGGATACCAAATTTAAACAAGTGTCCACATAAATCAAAATATAGAGGGTTCATCCAGGTGCCCGACAAAGCCTCTTTTTAAATGACCTGTAGGTCAATGCAACAGTCAAGGAAAGCCTTCGAAAAAACTGTGTTTTGTTAAATAAAATGAAAATCCAAGATATAGATATTTGGATTTAAGTTTAAAGATGTCTTACTTTGTAAGAGAATACACTGCTTGTTTTAATAAATACAGTGAAGGCGATATTCTCAAAATCCTGGATTTTCTGATTGACAACATTTTTGTAGAACTTGGTTTTTCAACAGATTATGCGCCCCTACTAGCCGACCTGTTTTTGTACACATATGAAGCAGAATTCATCCAGGGACTACTGCGAAATAACAAAAAGAAAATAGCCAGATCGTTTAACTTTACTTTTCGCTATATCGATGATATTTTGTCATTTAATAATCCTTCGTTCAGTGAGCATCTCGACCAAATATATTCCAGAAAACAAGAAATTAAAAACACTTCTGACTTTACATATCTGCTTCATACCTTGATTAACTCGTACAAATTGACCATTTAGAAAAAAAAAACTTACTTATATATTTTACGACAAACTGGATGACTTCAAGTTTCCTATTGTAAACATCCCATAGTTATGTGGCAAAATTTCAGATTAACCTTCCTACGGTGTTTATGTGTCGCTGTTGATTCGATATTATCGTGTATGTCCCAATATTATTATTTCTGAAGAGAGCAGTGCTATTGTTGCATAAATTATTACAACAAGGATACATCCAATTGAAGCGGAACTTGTCCCTCTGTATATTCTATTTTTGCCATCATGAATTTGTTGATCCATATGGTATCAGTCTCATCTAGTTATGGAACTGTTACCGGTAATTCAACTTTCAGCTGACCTGTTTTCGGATTGATGTTTACCCGGATTAGAGTTTAAGGATTCCACGACGGCTGCTGTGTGCAGGACAGGGAATGCTCATACTTTATGAGCACTTGATCCCACTCCTGTTTGAAAAGGAGCTACTGGATTCCAAGCCGTTGATTTTTTATCTTTAAGTTTGTTTCAATTTTGTCTTGTCAATTTGGACTTTAAGCTTCCGATCTCTTACATGGGTGTTCTACACTGGAATATTGTTATCTTATCCATATTCGTTCATCCTCTAGACGACAGAACCTGTTCCTTTTTTGTTGAAAAAACATTTGAAAACACAAATGTATGGAAGTTCAAACTTTTAATACAAAAATGTTCTTTCCCTTTGGGAGGTGTCTGACTTTTTTTTAGATTTGGTGTTACGTTACGCATTACCTAGCAAGTTCATCGTTGATAATTAGGTTACCAACACTACAGCACGTGTTTTCGTGGTGGACAAACTAAAATGATCAAATTATCAACAGTGGCGGACTTCCCGTCATTGTGACTTTGCATTAATACGGATGCAGCATGGTCACGTGACGATGCAAGTGAAAAAATGAAACACAAAATGTTTTCATAATCGTGTTTGAATAATAGTAAACTTTTGGATGATTTTTATTTTTTTAATTTTCAAAAATCACGCTCATATTACCTGTTGTCTCCAGGATGATATTAGATGCGCTCTTGTTTGCCCCTCGAGCTCGATGTACGTTCAACTTTCTTTAACATGTTCAACAATTATTTATAATGGCTTCTTTTAAAGTCAGTTCAACGTCAACTTTATCAAATAGGCTAAAAGAGCTCGTCATTGCCCATAGATGCTATGCTATACCTATGTGTTTGCTTTTTTCTCAACATATAATACGATATATGCATATTGTTTGATAAAATAATTTTACCATTATTTTGGATTCGTCTTTTTACAAAGGTATAATTTATATAGTAAAGGGCAGAAAATCTTTAATTTAAATATAAAAAAACAACCTATTCATCTGCAAATTCAAAATTATCTAAATTCTCCCAAAATACGGTTACTTAGTAATGGAACATGATATATTTATTTCTCATTTTGCTTAAATACTTATTAAGACAAAACATAGCGGCGGAAAAATTAAAACAATTGCAAAAACAAGCCGTAAATAACCACGATCAACTTATGCAATTTTGCATTTGCGCATTGCATACTAAGTAAATTCTCAATGGCTTATATATCCGATTGACATTGAGATGGAGACCTAGATCTTGAGTGTACTTTTTGTATTTTAGTAGCGGAAAAACCCAGTCATTGTTTCAATTTAGAGACAATGTCATAATATGTATTATCACATAAGGTACAATGTACGCTCAGGCATAGACATGTTTTGGTTATACTTTTGTTTTGCAATTACTTATACCATACATGCAAATTTCTTTCATCGTAAGTGCATTCGGTTTCCAATTCAAAGAGCCGTCGTAGAATGTTAAATTACAAAAAAGTCGAAACCATATCTCAAACATTACAACAACAAAAAAACAAAATTGAAAATTCAAGGACAGTATAATTAAGTGAAAACCGAAGGATCAATCAGGGAACTAGTCGATAGAAATGAACCCGTCCAAAATCCAAGGTAGTCTGGAGTAGATGCAACAAAAAAATTAGTCCTTCATGAAATATTGTCCACTTATACTATTGTTCCTAATATAATGTCTAAGGATAGAATAAAACAATATGATGACCGTGAAATGTTGTCCTGTTGGTTTTTTCCTAAGAAATATATAACAGGAAGGACACCATTACACAGAACAA
>JARWCS010328086.1:0-12347 GCA_034783895.1 Geukensia demissa | reverse complement strand
CTGAGCCGGATTTTTAACGTGCTAGCTCACGAAAGCAACAGTCCGCAGGAAGACATGCCACTTTACCCAGACACAGTATTCTGACTCTGGGCCGACCAGTCTTTGCTCTTACTCCTTAATGTTGCATGCTTAGCGGAGAAGCAGCAAATACCAATTTTAATGTCTTTGGTTTGACCCGGACGGGGATCGAACCCACGACCTGCCGCACTCTAGGCGAGCACGCTAACCATTACACCACCAAGACGGTCTTCTACAATAGGAGCCAGACCTTATGATGATAGCAAACAACTATATCACCAAGGAACTATTAACTAGTGACAATATTTATGACTTTGTTGGGACTTCTTCATGCCAGCACATACCAGTGCTATGATTCTGCAACCAATGATGCTTGCTGATGACATTAGGTTGGACATCCCAAGTGTATCAAATATGGACTTGCTCATGGGTTTAGACTGTCTGATGTTGAGATGTTTTCCATCATCGCACTCACTTGCTTTTGCACTGCTTGAGAACACTGTCACTGTTATACGCTTTGAGACCATATTGCTTATTCATTGCCTGCTGCTCGGAGTATTACTATTGACAGTAAAGTTATACTGTGTTTTCCTAAAGTTGTATCTGGGAATTTTATTCAACAATATTATTAACTATTTTTAACTCTAAGTTTATACAGGGGAATTTCTGAGGGGCAAATTTGTCCTTTAGAATAAACTTGCCATTCATAGTGATTTTTATATAGCATGTCATAACATTGCCCCATTAGAGACAAAAACCATATTTCAGTCTGAATGTCCCTTTTGCACAGCCTCCAATATACAGACAATACATATTGAAAAATACATTGTTGGACAGGGTAAGGGGCCCTATTTTAAAACTCTATTGCCTGGTCGGCCTCGCTTGATACTCATTAATTTGGCCATCTTTGAATCTACAAAGGAAAATAGCAGAAATAATGATGAAAATTATCTGAAATTAAATGTTTTATTTTTTATTTAACTTGGCCCTAAAGGGTATTGGCTGTTTATTTTTTCATATCATAAAGTTTTGCAGCCTGTTTAAGAGTATTGTAAGCTTATCAATGAAATATTCAATGGTTGATTGCTTTTAAATAAGGTTTCAATGCTATATTTAATGAAAAAGTTTTTAGTCTTAAAATTTACAAATGAATTTCGAATGGACGAAATTGACCTTTATGATAATGATGCCAACAGTAAGAGTTATCACTTAAAACATTGTAACATTGTCTTAAAATAAACATGAATTAAAGTTCGGTTAAAACCTCCATTTGGCATACCGGTAACCTCATATACTCTTCAAAAATAATAATTTTGATGAGGTATGGTGCATTTCCGTAAAAGTTAAATGATCGGTCAACTTCGTATTTCTCGGTTATATAAATGTTCATGAGTTCGGAATCTTTAATATCTTTATCTACAAAAAAAAAAGATTGATCAACTGGAAGCTCAAGAATGCTGTCAACATTATCAAAATACTTTAAATTTTGAGTGACATACTTATAAACAATCTGCAAGTCCTATTAACAATTTCTTTGATGAATGATTATTATGCTTAACTTTATGAGGTTTATGTTTATGAACAGTTTTTGAAAAAAATCTGGTACCAGAGGCCCTTGTCCCCATGGTACATTTACTTTTCCTATCCCTGTAATATAATTCTGATGCATAAACAAAGCTAGTGTCCAGAACATACAGAGTTTAGTAGCTTTTTTTCATTTAGGGTTCTTATGCAGGTCAACTTTGAAATGTGAGGGGACACAAGTTGACACAGTACCCCTGACATTGTGAGGATATGTGCAGGTAGGTTTTAAGCATTCTGATGTTGGAAACAAAGTGGAAGTTTTGTTGTATGTAATCTAGTACTATAAGGTAGAATGCATTCATCTTTATTATTGGGGAGGTGGTGGCATAATTCTGTATTTCAGAAATATTTATGATAAACTGTGTCAAACTATCTGTATCAATATATTTGTTTTTAAAATCGCTACATTTACAGTTAGTCAAAAAGTTGTTCTAATTCTGTGTTTGTGTTTTTCATGTAGAACCACCATGCCAACCAGTCTTTGCTCCTGCCTTAGATGTCATGTGCTCAGTAGATAACCAACAAAATTTCAGTCAAAAGCTTTTTGCTTGACCTGACTTAAGATCAAATCCAAGACCTTCCTTACTCATTTGGTGTGCATGATACTACAAGACCAATGAGGGATTCAACAATTTATGTTTTAATGTTATACCATGTTATAAATAAAAAAATATTCTCCAACAAATTCAAAACAAAACCCCCAGTAAAACTACAACATATCTACTTTTTTAAATGTTTGTCAAGAAATGCAAGTCAAGCTTACGGTATACCTACCAGTTGTGGTAGTATTTTCTCCAGATGTTCTATAGAGACTGTGCTGTTGTCATCTTTCTGTAATAAAAAACTGATACCTATAAAATTTACATTGTTATAGAGGGCAACAACAAGTTTTGATTTAGTTCAAGTTGCTATGAAAACCATGCAGACCAAATCATGCAAATTACACTTCAACTATAGACCGCATCATTGAAATGAAGAAAAAACGTTCCAATGTTCTATGTAAATTATTAAAAAACAAACAGGCAAAAAAGAAAAACAAACTGTTTATTGATAATTTATACAGGAGAAAAATATTGCTTGAATAACTTGTAATACTTATGAGGATATTGAAATTCATGGTTTTGTTACCTTTTAAAGATAACAAAAATTTAAATGTTTTTGATTAAATGGTTAAAAGTTTTTGTCCGAATTTATGAAAATTTAAGCTATTTTGGGCCACATTTAAAAATGCATGTGTGTCTGTTTCCCCTCTTCCAACCCTCTATCATAAAATAGGGTAGGTAAGTATAGGCTCATAGATTTTTTTAAATCAAATTAAATATTCATTATGCATATGATGAAGCAAAAAGGCTAAGAAAAAAGTTTAAAAGTCAATAAAAACTTTAGGGTCGGGAGTATTTTCAGAGGGTAGGAATGGAAAGAGGAAACAAACAACTTTTTTATTATTGCATTAATAGATCTATAAAGCACTATTGCATTAGTCTTTAACTAAAATCTGTACCAAATGTTGAAGCTGATGTGATTTAAAATGCTGTCTATAAAAATCTTTCAACATACCTCATACCTCATCTTCATGAGAAAGGTCAGGTTTTTTTCATCATTTTTTTCTTAAATTTTTAATTTTATCAGATTTTTGAAAATCAGGAAAATTCTGAAATACTTCTAAATCTTGTATATATCCTTGTAGATACATGTACATTTTCATTTTATATTTGTGCAAAAATATGAGATTTTTACCCTTTTCTGTTGCACACTACTGTCCCAGGTTAGGAGGAGGGTTGAGTACTCACAAACATGTTTAACCCTGCCACATACTTAATGTGCCTGTCCCAATCCAAGAACCTGTAATCCAGTTGTTTTTATGTTTTAATGTTACTTGTTTTACATTTTATACTTATTTGACCGATAGTTGTTACACTTGAATATCATCACTTTTTTTTTGGGCGGGGGGCTTTTACAGCGTGCTGTAGGGTGTAGATATGTGTCCATTTTATTGAGGCCTTATGGATACCTGTAGGTGTTTGTAATTTACACATGGACAATCAAGCAACACCTTTTTCTGAATTAGTCAATAAAAAAGTTTTCCATACCTCAGCTTCTTTACAAGACCTCATTATTGCCTCTGCAAAAAGAAGAAAATTAAAACATGGAATGCACAAACAAGCCCATAAAATAAATGTCTGACTTGAATCATGTTAATAGTTATCTAGCACATGGGTTGTCATTTCATGTTTGTCTCTGTGTGTGGTTTTTGTAATTTTCTGTAGTATTCAAGCATTTTTACGATTCCTGATTTCCCGTTTTTTTTTTTAAATTATCTTTTGAAAATGTGAATACATGTATTAGACCAAGCTTAGAAATATGTATGTTTGCCATTCTTTGACCCACCAATTTTCAGTAGGTAGGTTAAAAAAAATATATATGTTTAATTTATAATTAATCTGTTTAAAAAAATAATTTATTTAAACAAAATGACAACAAATAATTTGGGGTAGGCCTTTTTTTGTCAGTCAGTGAAATAGGCAAACCAAACAAAATGTGTTTTACGCATAATAAAAAAACTGAGTGAAGAATACAATATCTGAGTCATTAGAGTATAAGAGTATACATTTTATGAAGTGTCAGTATATGTACTATTTTCTGGTGAAGACCAAAACAAGTACAATAATAACTTTCATGAACTGAGGCCTACCTTAAAAATATGTTTGTTTGCTGTTTCCGACTGTACTCTCATAGTGTAGGGTCGGTAGGTAGGAAAAATATTTTATTTTATCAACAGTGATAAAGGTTTGCAGAAAAATCGGTACCGGCAGTAACCGGAATATCTAGATTGAATAAAAAAAAATATTTTAAAAATAGGCACAATAAAATTTTGACAGTCGGGCCAATTTTTCAGGGTCGGTCGGTAAACAGCAAACAAACAATATTTTATTTTAGGCCTCAACTATTAAAGGACAGAAATTGGTTGCCTTCTTGTAACTGAACTGCCAAGTCACAACTGAAATTTTTTAAGCTTGAGTTTTGGTGTGAAACTGGAGAAATTTCATCTCTTTTTAGCATTTTTTTTTATTTTCAACAGCAATATGAATCATTTGTTTTTATTTCTATTTGTGTTAGAAATTGTGCAATAGAAAGTTAAAAGCATCGTAGTTACTTTATTTGCAACTTTTTCTGTAACTGGTTTTGTAAGTAAAGCAAGAATTATAATCATAGGTCACAAATGAAGTGCCTTGCAAGTGCAGCATGTTATGACTACCATGTGAACACAGCACATTGACATGAGAAGGTAATTGGGTAAGAGTACATGTAGACGCAGTATTTTGCTGGACACAGTATGCAGACAGTTAAGTGATGGGGACAGTAATATGATTGGATCAGTGAAACTTAAGAATCCATATCATTTTTTTGCCTACTTTGACAATCTTATTTTGAAAATGGTCAGAGAAAGAGAAACCTGACATACAACTGATAGCTCTCACTGAGACGAATCAATTGCAAAAAACATCAAAAGCAGATTAAAAATTAAAAAAGTCTATCACATATTACTTTTTTCTGTATTTACTTGCACAGGACAAATTATTTTCATGTACCAAATAAAATTTCTATAATATAAATGCACTTGTACACAATAAAAAATATGGGTCTTGAAAATTACAAGTATGCTACAGACCATGCATAGTAAATATAGATGAACTTGAGTGGTGAAGAACTTTCTTTTACTTGTTTACTTACATCAATGAAATATAACAATACCCCAAAACTTTACCCAAAAAAATCAATTACTTAAAACCTTAATTTTAGTTTAACATATAAAGTTGACTTCAATTTTGCAAACAAACTGATGGTGGTTTTACAGGCTTTTTGTAAAGCAATACAAAAAACAAAGTGGACCATACTACTAGGTGCAGATGAGATTTTTCTGTCTTTGATGTTTATTTCAGAGCTTCTATGAAGTTCATTTACCTTTTCTGCATTATATGTGAAGATGACAATCTATTCTTTATTTCTATTTGGCCTAAATGGGATTTTTAATCATTTTATTTATATTTTTATTTTATCTTTATCATTATGACTATCATTTTAGTTTTAGAATATTCATTTATAATTTTACTTCAATCTCATTCTTTTTCAAAATACATTTCCTAAAGCTGTTTTATAAAACTTTTATATTCTATGGCACTATACAAATATTTACACATGGATCTGAAAACATGTGCTAAAATGTAAACAGTGGCATTGTCCAATGGATTTCACTGTGCTATTTTAATCTAACAAGTGTCAGCTACCATCTGTCAAACTTGTACCATTGTTATACCTGTCTTGATACAATGGGGCACTGTGAGGGGTTAAAATTTTTTCTTTGTAGTTTTGTCTTGACAGTTCTTTTGTATTTGGTATAATATCATTACTTTAGTTTCCTTATTCACAAATTTGTTGTTCACAAAATAGAATTTCATAAATGTTAAATCTGATACAGATACAGTAAAGAGGTAAATTCATAAAAAAAAATTGACATATAAGAATATTACATAAAGTAACAGTACTTGAGGTGATTAATTTATATAAAACTGTATAAATAAAATAAATGTAATCATCAAAGAGATTTACAAATAGATCAATTAAAAATCCATTTGTCCTTTGTCATGATAGAGTTATCCCCCTTTGGCCATTATCTTATCAGCTGATAAGATCAATATGTGATTATGTAAATTTCTTTGTCCAAATCCCTTTGATGTCTACATGCTCTTTGATGGGTAAATAGCTTACATTGTTGTCAGTTTAAACAAACTAATGATACCAATTAATATATAAAACAAATACAGGAAACTTCACCTGGAACTGTTATAATCTTCTTATAACAATAGGATAAAAGGATAAGATATACATTGTTTTTTGTGGGAAATTGTCAGTTATTGGAGAGTGAATTGCTAATTGAAATTATTAAAATTGCAAAAAAATTCTCAACATGTCCTCCAATTCTCAAAGTTACAAAATTTGGTTTTTTCTGCAAACAGGTACTGGGACATGGAAATAACAAATTGTTACTGTCTAAAAGGAACTTGACTGAATGTACAAACACAGGTGCAATGACATGGAACCTGTCTATTAGTAAATATGGATGTACTTTTGACATAAAAAAAACCAGAAAAAGTTCAATACTAACCAGGCATAGCCATACTCTGTTTGATGGCCTCCAAGTCTTTTTTTCTGTGTTTAGCTATTTCTTCTTCCATTTTCTCAATCTTATCTGGATTAAGTGCCCACAAACAGCCCTTCTTAGCATTGCCATTTAATTTGGGTGTATCAACTTTGGCAAAGCATTTATTTAATGATAAGTTGTGCCTCACAGAATTCTGAAAAAAAGTTTTTTTATTCAAATCATTTAGTTTTAATCAAGATCATTGTTTTATTATTTACTGCCCTGAAGGGCGCTCAAATTGGCAATAAAGTATTTGTTGTTGTTTCAATATTCTGATCACTTTTGTTCTGAACAGCAACAGCTCAGCGGAGCATAGAAATACCCAAGAAGACCCAAGAATACCCAAGAAGACCCAAAAATACCCAAGAAGACCCCAGAATACCCACAAAATACTTACAAATATATAAAACTGTAAATAAAAAAACTTTTTTTTTTTTAAATATTGTTCCAATTTATTTCTTCATGTAATAACGACTATAAAAACAAATTCCAATCATGCATGCGCCGCTGTGTCGTATTTCCTTTTATGTTAGACGGCGTGTATTATGTCCAGTCAGGCATACAGTGAATCGTGGGCCTTTGAAACTGATTGCTATTAGAGGATTTTTATCTTCATTTTAAACATCTTTTTTATTTACCGCATATATTTTACAAGCAATTTTAAAAATTTACTCAAAACGTTATAATTTCAAATTACAAATAAGATCAAATACGCAAAAATATTTACTCAAATATTAAAAATTAATTGATATTGATATACAAAGTTGTCATTTAATGATTTTACTATCATTCCAATTCAATTCCAATCAGTATTACGTTCGTTTCACAACTAAGATATTTGACTTCACGGAGTCAATGTTGAGGTTACAAGAGGTAATATACGGCACTTAAGTTCATTATTAATATTTTTCATAATTATTATTTAATTATATACTTAATTATTAATTTTATTTTTAGTTTTTAGCTTTTTTATTTATTTATTTTTTGCTGAAGTGTTGAACGCGAAATAATGATTTGTCAAAAATCTTTTTTACCGCATCAAAATAACGTCAGAATTTCACTGGCTGTAGTGCAACTATTTTATTATTTTGGTTTCTACATTACGTTTTTACTTTTTCGAATGTGAAATTTTCACAATCTGCTGCTTAAATTATCTCTACGAAAATCAACTCACATAACTTCTACAAATGAACTATACAATTGCCGAACAAGTCAAAAGACATTGCAAAAAAACCCGGACAAAGAAAAAGACCATTGAATGCAGGGACGTCGAAAAAACATTGATATAACTTGATATTTAAAAAATGTTATGTAAATATGCTCTAATTCTCTTATATTTAAATTATTAAATATATATAAAATATGGAATTTAATTGTTTTGCGTTGTACATTAATAACACCACAAGGGGGAATCAAACCATATAAATACCCAAGAATACCCCGATATCCCAATTTCTGCATTTATTATGGTGTTATTGTGTTGTATGAAACTTTTATTTTTGTAGTACAATCATAAAATAATAAATAAAAACGCTAAAACACTCTTTTTTACAACTATGAATATTTTAACAGGTATTCTTGGGTTTTCTTGGGTATTCTTGGGTCTTCTTGGGTATTTCTATGGACCCCAGCTCAGACTTCTCTGATTTCTGTGTCTCACATGTATATCTTTAACAACAATGACATTTAGTGGGGGGGGGGCACTTATCAGGCTTGTCAATAAATCTAGTGCCAATAGAATCAGTGATAGTGAAAGTAATCCTTTGTGTAAATTGACTTATCTATTTATATACATTTAACATAAAATTTCCAATGAGTAATATAATACAATGCCATTTATGACATTTCTGACAATGTTTTCATTTAAATTTTGCACCTGCAGTTAAAATCCTGGTCACATGATCTAATTTAACCAATCATTTCAAATGTGTATTACACCTGTTAAAAGTTAATTAACTTACCTTCCATCCATCAGGTGCTGTCTTAAAGTAGGGAAAATGAGCACTGAAATGACATAAAATAATGGTTTCAAATTACAAATTATTATTTTTTTCCCTTTATTTGAGTAATAATATTTTCTTGAAGAGATAATACATTTCCTATTTGACCAGCACATGTATAATGGTAATTAAAATCTTTTGTGAAAAATGATTAAAATTAATAAAAATATTTTATTTTGCTCTCTCTATTAGTTATCATTGTCTTTATTTTCTGTTCATAATGATCCTACATTGAGTATGTGTTACATATATCATTGTAGTGCTGATATGTTATATTGTGACTAAATCTGTATATGTATGGTCATCATTTATTTGTTCCCTTCACCATTTACACTTCAATAAAACTTGGTCAAATTTCAATGATTTCTGGATTTTTTATGAAGAAAAATCTATGTTTTGGCTTTTTGTGATAAGTTTGGTCCTGGAAATATGGAACAGGACTAGAGGGCTTCAATAGCTTAAAACTTTATATTCTTACACAAGATATTTTGACTGTACAAAAAATGCAGAAATGTTGTAAGTTTTGAAACTTAATGCAATTCATGCTGTACCAAACATAAAACCTTATTTAAATGTTATTATTTTGACCTGGAACACTTAATATTTTTCAAAATTCTGACTAATAATGGCCAAATGTCAGACAAAAAAAGCTTAGGTAATGGAAACCAGCAAAGTGCATCAGCAAAAATGCACTGGTGCTTTGCACATTGTACATTTACTGTTAAGGTTAAAATTGCTTGGGGATAGTGTCAATGTTTGTATCAATATCATCCAGTTTTGTACAATTCAACAACACCTATACATTATCATAAGAAAAATCACTCTATAGCCTCCTGGGCAGACATTTCTATTACCAGTAAAACAGGACAAATGACAAACAACATTTAACTTATTTTGAATTCCTGAATGCTAGTTTTTTTGTCCGGTTTTAGCAGTTCAAATAGATTTTTGCCCATGTTTGAATTACATGTAAATGAACAGATTTTGAAAGTTTGTCATCCAAGTTTATATAAAGACTGCTAAGGTCAAAATGCAGATGAGATGTGTGATGTATAAATTATATGGACCACTAATATAATCAGGTGTAATTGTTTACAACTTGTCAAGAGAGAAGATTTATTAGCATATCTGAGTGACTCCATTAAATTCTACTCAATGCCTGGTCATTTACTGCATACATGTAGTTGAGTAATTGAATTATAAAGCTGTCAATATGTTAATTGAATTATAAAGAGAAGTAATTGAATTATCTGGTCTGTTGACCTACTTGTCAAACTGACATGAGTACTACAACACATTCCACACAACTACTCATGTGGAAAATTCATTCATTACAATATTTGTACATGAAATATATTCCAGTGTGCAATTACACAATCCATCTCAACAAAAATTTATTCCCCCAAGGATGTGTTTCAATTAATTCCCCTTTTCAATGTTGATATATCTTTTAATACATGTAGGATTTATCAATCACCTGAAGAAGTAAAATGATAATGTCCTGGGAAATTGAAGCCTTTGCATTGAATATTTTTAAATAATTTTTTAGTGAACAGGCAAACGTTTCTTCATAAATTTTAAGACTTGTGATAACTCAAAAGTCCTGTTTTATGAATTAAAGTTATGAACACATGTAACACTTACGACTTTTGTGTTCAACGTTTGCCTTGGCTGCCTATAATAGATAAGTGGGGGATAAATTTTACCATTCACTGTACAGTACATTGAAAGTAGTCCATATACACAGTTACCGGTAACTTAAATTATCCAAATGCTAAGAGACAAAATAAAAATTAGACCTAATAGATAACGATTGTATATGTGGAATACCTATCAAAATGTGTACATCATCTTCCAAAGACGAAGGTTATTGGTCCACTACGATCCACCATTGTGGAGTTTGTTGTGGAAAGAAAACTCTTGACTTGGGAAGATGACTTTACATGTACATGATAAACATTTTAGTATAAATGTATTATAATGATATCTTACGTCATAAAATTGTAGATTTCACTAACTGGAAGACTTCCATTTCTGCTGTTCTTCAATGCCATCGAAATTAAACAACTGTATGAATATACTGGTTTAGGATATACTTTTTCAGACAATTCACTACTTTTTGGCACATTGGGAGAATTTTGGCTACTGGAAGGCGAATATGAAAAGTTATTCGACTGTGTTGTACTTAGTCCATTATGTAAATGCTTAACTAAAACTGGAGATCGAAGGGACGGAGAGCTTTCTTGTTGCTTAAAATTTTGGATGTGCGTGATTGTGTTGTTGTTTATATTAACATTTGAATGTGTCAGTGATGAACTAGCAGGTTGAATTTTCACAAAACTTCTAATATTGTCTGTACTTTGAGCTGAATGATGAAAATCAGAATTGGAGACTTGATGAACAATAACATCATCCTCAGTGGTTTCAACCTTGACAGTCACATTTTCGGGCTGTGATACCTTCTTAAATGGGCGAACAAATGTTTGTTGAAGCACATTCTGGGGATTAACTAACAAATTTGGATTATTGTTTTCTATTTCAAATGAATTGTCTAGTAAGTTTTGGTTAAGCTTTGTAACGTCCTCACATTGAAAGTTTTGTATCCACTCATCGATAGTTCCAGTTGAATCAAAGTTAAATCCATGATTACTGTTCTCACTGGTATTTCCTGCTGTCAAATAGTTATCAAAGGAAAATTTGTCTGATCCTTGGAGAATTTTTTCCATTTCTTTTTGTAGGTCATTGTCCAAAGATACGGAATCCAAGAAATCCATGTCAGTCATATTATGGAAGGCCATACTTGTCATCATTCTGGAAAAATTTCATTCCAGAATACCTACAATGGAAAAATCATTATTTTCTGTGATAAGAGAACTTTTCAGTTGTAAAATAAACAAACATGCTTTATGTTTACAAATATCAGTGTCTGGTATAACTTCAATTTTATAATTCTTAATGTTAATGGACAAGCAATATCGTCAATAAAGCGTTGGTATGTATTGTTTACAAATGTTTGTTTGTGTAGCATTACACCGAAATAAAATTGATGGTGTAAACTGCAGCTCATGAACAGGAAGAAATAAAATACACGTGCTTGTCATGATTAAGTTATCTGTTATGAGTGCCTCTTCAATCTAAGTTATTATTCCTTTTGTACAACGAGTAACAATGTATATTTTGTTAAAATAATTATAAACACTGTCAGAATTGTACATTTCATTGTCACTTAACTGTTAACTAAAGCAGGAAAAGATACTAAAATCTGGTTAATTCTTATTATCTATTTTCGTTAAAATTTGAAAATGGTCGACATTTTCTGGGGTAGTAAATATTTGGGTCATAGTAGTAAAATTTTTGGCTCAGCTCCAAAACCGTGTTTCATTCAAAAACACAATGCAATATTCCGCAAAATTAAATTGAAACATACCTTACTGCACAACTGTCACGTTCTGTTCAGTTTTATGTATTCCAATATTTTCGAAAAACGTGCAAAAATCCAGGAAGTAATGGCACAGGTGTAAAAATGTCGGATCTACAAATTTTCC
>JARWCS010328075.1:0-12348 GCA_034783895.1 Geukensia demissa | reverse complement strand
TCAAGATTCAGCCACTGTCACCGTGTGGAGACCTCAAGATTCAGCCACTGTCACCGTGTGGAGACCTCTAGATTCAGCCATGGTCACCGTGTGGATACCTTTTATATATAGCTTCAGTTCGTGTCACCGTGTGGATCCCTCTAGATTCAGCTACTTTCACTTTATGGAGACCTCAAGATTCAGCCACTGTCACCGTGTGAAGACCTCTAGATTAAGGCAGTGTCACCGTGTGGAGAGCTCTCGATTCAGCCCTTATCACCATGAGGAGACCTCTAGATTCAGTCCCTGTCATCGTGCGTAGATCTTTGGATTCAGCCACTGTCGCCATGTGGAGACCTCTAGATTAAGCTGTTTTTTTTTGTTGACATTTATTTCAGGTATAAATATTGGTTTTTTTCGTTAAGTAGTATAAATATAGATAAAAAAAATTGAAAATCTATCATAAAATGGCGCAATTCAGACAAGGCGTAATCTTTACAATTTAGGAAATTTTGAGAACAAACAAACACTTTCATCGGATTTGAAATTTTAAAAGTACTTTTAAACAATTGATTCGGTTTTATATTATATTTAAGCAAACTCAAGTTAAATGCAAAACTTCTTCAACATAACAAACCCAGCACCCAGAATCAATTTGTATCTTAAATGAATTAAAACGCTTTCATAAGAGGTAATTCATTGGTTTGGTACATGTATTTACATTTTATATGAAATCAATGTCATACCGGAAGTACTTCACTTGTGTTAAAGTAAAGCAAAGTTTGTAAGCAATGTCTTCAAGCCTAATATTCATACCAAAATACTTTAGCTCGTTTGTCAGTGTTTATAACAAGACTGAAATAAACCAGTAGTTTAACCCCTCCGTTTTTAACGCGCCTGTCACAAGTAAGGAATCTTGGATGGTCTTAGTAATTGTTTTTATCGTTTTGTTTGATTGTTATATGTAAGAACCCGCTTGTTATATACCATGTAAAAATCTCCTTTAGCGTGTCGGTTAGGTACAAAGCAAGGCTCATCATCAATTTTCTCCCGTCCTGGCTGAATATGTACAGTTTTGTATACGTAAAATCAGTCGATTTGACTTTAAGCAACAGTTTAAGGGTTGTTTAATGTCATTTTGTCCCAGGTTAGGCTCACAAGCACAAAAATCATGCAACAAGCCTGTAATCCAGTGGATTTCGTTTTTAGGTTTGTGTGTCACTTGTTATTCATGGTAGGCCGATTATTGTTATATTTGAATATCATCACATTTTTATTTTGGGGGCCCTTTACAGCTCGTCTTCTGATGTGGCTTTTCTCCATTAGAAGAACATGTCGCTGTTTCTAATTTTAACGTTTTGACTGACTGTCTCATAGATTATCAAAACACATTTGTAATTTATATTTAATTTAAACTTTATTACCACAAGAAAATCTATACTGGCCAATGGCTGCATAAAGACAATGCATAAAATATATGAAATGAAGAAACAGTGTGTATAATATTATATTTCATTTGCAACAAACAAAAAAAAGAAATTAATTCAGAATTATACTTGGGTAAAACATTAAGTTCAGGTCGAAGAGTCCAAAGCTTAATTTAGTTTACTTCTGTTTACTACGAAATGTATTAACAGTAAATTATTCGTCCAATTGTTCAGAGGTCAAAGAGGTACAAAAATAATTATAAATTTTACGCATTATGGTATGAATAATTATATCATAACATCAAAAAGGATAAGGGTGCGATCCTGGCTCGTGTGGAGACATGCGCAGTATGGTTTGATGACAATCACTCTATTAACCAATTATATTTTTTAAATTGGTTATGTTAAACATTTTTGTAATATGATTTAAGTGACACTTTTATACAAGGTCATATAAAAGCAATTAACATTGACGCGTGCGGACTTTAGCAATATATTTAAGCCTTAGCATTTTTTCCACTGCAGTTTATACTTTGTAAAGCGTGAACGAATTTGTTAGCATTCTGTGTCTTTATATTTATCAACCCTTTTTGGCAAAGGAAAAGGAACTTCTTCCAAAAATTTTCTGCGAATCACGACACTTTAATTTAGTGTAAATCGGTTGCTTTATAATTCAGAAATTCTTGCGCGTACTTATTAATGCGTATGATAAAATGCGGTATGTATTAATGCTTTATTTATTACATGCTGCAATGGAAAGAAAGTGCCAAAATTCAAAATGCAAGTTTTAATTATTGCATTCTCAACCGTTGTAATTCTTGCAACAAATGTCTGAATAACAGTTATAAAAATTACGATACCAAATGCTTAAACGTCTTTTAACAAAATATAGAAAACTTGATTTGAGAAAAATACATAGCAAAATCCGAATCACAACTGTATCAACCCAAGTATTCAATATCAGCCAGAGGACCTTGGCCCGAGGGCTGATATTAATCGAGGGTTGATACAGCATCTGATACTGATTTTGATCAGATGAGTAGATACTCGATAAGTGGATTTTCACAGCTATGTAATAATTGGTAAAGGTGTGTGATACAGGGTACATGATCTAGGTCTCAATTGGACATCTTTATCAAATATTCAAAACAAATAAAATGTAAATAAATTAACATATAATATATAGTGAGAGGAGGTTATCGATGAATTTTTAATATTTTTCAAAATATTTAGAAGATAACTGCAGCTTGAGGGCCAGATCAGACAATGGCCAAAACGTGGGGACAGTAAACAGTAGAACAGGGGAACAGTAGACAGTAGAACACATAAAACACCACACAGAAGGATTACACAAACACTATTATATACGGGTGCCACTAGCAGGAGTTGCTTACCGTTCCTGAGCACCTGAACTCACCCTGGTTTTTGTAGGGTTCGTGTTACTCCTGCTTGAGTTTTCAGTGTAATGTTGTGAGTTCTGTGTTTGTCTTTCGTTTCATTTTGTTGGCCATGGTCTTGTCTGTCTTCCGACTTAACGATTTCTGTCTTTTTCTGCCTTTGGTATCTTCGAATTTCTTTTTATAACATTTGTACAATGAGCACAGCAAAGCATGTAGAAGTTGGGTTGCACGAATGATTTCCTCAACTCATCAAGGGACTTAACTCCCAGTCTCAGTAGATTGCTATAAACTCTAGTTATCAATCACATAGTCCGTAGGCCCGATACCTCAGAAAAGTTTTTAATCAAAATACATTTCTAAGTCGTTATGCCTGAAAAAACCCAAGTGTATAATTGGTCCAGATAATTTATTCTCTCGATCTTAAATTAGAGAACATCATCTTCTACCCGAGAGCGACAGAGATTAGATAAATCATTCGGGATGACTCTATAATTATCATTTAATTCTACAAATGCTATGTTAAATAGCAAAAAGAAGCTATTAGGTACTTAGAATAAATTAAGAATACTTTTGTGTTTCTTTTATGGGTGAAACTCATCGTTATTGACATTTTTCCTTTGGGAAACGAAAACCACATCCTTATGAGAATGTTTAAAAAAAAATAGAAGAAGTAAAATTAAGAATATGGAAACAAATGAATAACTAAATCCACATTTTTACTTATATTTACAAATTGGGCGGGAATTTTTTATATGACAATCGCCCAGTTATCAGAAAACGCCGTCATTGAAAAAAGTATGATATATATACTCGTGTTTGAAAAATCATATTTTTTTTTACAAATCTGATAAAAGAATTACTGTCCGAAGGTATTATGACATTTTCTGTAATTTAAATTAAGGCAGCGACTAGGACTAAGATTGAAGGGGATGCGCATCTGCCTGTAGAACAACTTTTTTTAACCGCAACGGCAAGATTTGTGAAATTAGATCCCATATTTCTTCGTGGACTTCTACGCTGTTGGTTTTAAAGTATAAGGTAACTTACATTTAGCGCACTTTAAGGTGTTACTTGGTCCACTCGTGTAAGACCATACATACATATACAATTTAGTTCCATAAATAAGCGAGCGGACAAATAATTTCATTTTTCCCCAGTTAAAACATTGACTATTTTTTACTCCCAAAACTTTTTCGTACTATAATTCACTCACCATGGAAGAAGTTTCCACCGACTTTCAATCTTTTTTCATTTATTTAACATACAGAGAGAAGTTTTTAAAAAAGCGACGTTGCAAATTCTGCGGGACTGGCTTTTTTTATTCCGTGATGAGTGTCAGACATTTTACAGTCGGCAGTCATTGTCAAAAGCTCTCATCTTGTTAAGAGAAAGTATTCTAATATTGAACCAATTAAATTTAAGTGTGTGACAAACCATTTAGATTTTACACCAATTTAAAGGACCCTTATTGAAATTTGTGTTTATTTCTAACATTATGCACAAAAATGTGAAAATCTGGCTATTAATTTGGTCGACTACAAGAAAAACACGCCCTGCTGTTTGTTTGTTATGCAGGTCAGTTTTGGACAATGCTTATCAAACGACAATTTATATCCCTGCTCTGAAATCGGCCAGATGACTTTTCAATGGAATGTGTTAAGGCCCTTCTAATTATACTCCCTAGGCAATTGGTCATACAAACAAATTGTATAAAGAGACTGTATCCGTCCTTAACATCTTATGATTGTTGACTGCAAAGTCTCGGATTGTTCCCGACATCTCGTCACGGCAGGCCTTGCCACGGCGCATGACATAACACCCAGTCGGAATCCTTTGAACGTTTGTTATTACGACAGTTCAACGATTGCCGAACATTTGAATTAAATTAGTTTTATTATCATGAGAAAAGTTTTATTTTGTATATCAGGGATTTAATTAACCTAGCGTTTGAGCAAAATGTTTGGTACAGATAAATTTTATAGCAAAATACTCAAATTTAATGTTAGGCTACTAATTATACATTAAACGCAAATTTAGTTCCGAGAGAGTACAAAGACACCCAGATTAAACTAATTATGAGTTAATAGAAATGGTAATAAAATTTACAATTAAGTCTTAAATCACCAGTTAGAGAAATCATCTGAGTCGTATTGTTGTTAAAAATACTTGTAATTAGCGGGTTGCTTGTGGCTTTGAAATATTTTAAGTATTTTGTATTTCTTACTTCAGTTTGAAATATATCTTATCCAGTCCCTGTTTTTTTCTCTCTCCCAAATTAGGCACTTACAGATTTTATGTCCCTATATTTAATTTGAATTTGAACATATTTTATTTGCAAATAAAAGCAAATTGATTTGAATACAGGTTAAAGCAGTGTTAGACAAATCGGATCTCAATTAACAAAAAGAAAATAATAAATAAATAAATAAAATATTTGCGATGAATTGAAATTCTCTTTTAGAATTTGGGTGCACTTTATAACGTTTATTGTCGTATTTGTAATTGATTCAGTCGTGGTTTTATTATTATTTATTTTTTTAAATACTCCAATAAGGTTACTCTAGCAGCATAAGCAAATTCTAACAAAATGGCAAAAAGTTAGTTTTACTTTATTTTGGAACTTATACTTTTCGCTAACTACATTTTAGATATTTATTCTAAGTTATTGGTTATATAATTAATTAAAATATATAACGTAACATAAGGACGAACAATACAAATTTTTGACGAAAACCTGGGTTCAGATTTGGGATTTTTTTCGGTATTAATCATAATTAAGTTATTGATGCATGTGTGTTATAATACAAAAAGACCAAAATATAGGTCTAAAGCAATTGTTTTCATCTTCTACAAGCAGTTCAAAATATTATAACGAACTATCTAGAAAATGTGTTAATTTTTGGGCGAAAATGAAGCTTCATTTTGCTTGCATGGACTGAGGCAAAAAGCTCAGATTTGTTTGTCTTATTCCTGGTTTGTTTTATGACAGCTGTGTACATGATAAATCAAAGGAGGTTATTCTGGTAGTATATTACTCCCAGATTGGTTTTACCAGGTTGTTCATTGCTACAAAGTTTGTTAAATTTGATAACTTGGGAAAATTTAGGGCATTCTGTGCATTGATGTTAAAACAAGATTTAGTTCTTTTCTCTGTCAAGTCAGGATTAGGATTTAAACAATGGGTTATTTTTTATGGGGGAGTTGGTAGGTTTCTGAGCCTGGTGCTCCGAAAATAACCATTAAATCCCAAATTTTCCGAAGAAAAAAAATTTATTAATACCGATTCCGGTAAAAAGAGTGCCAATCCCGAATCTCGTTTAGCATTCATCTTGAATTCCCGATAACTGAAATAGCCAATCCAAGAGCAGAAGGGTTGAACACGTACCTGTTTACATGACATTTTATTTTGCTATTTTCTCATAAAAATTATTTGTCTTCCAATTTTGCCAGGACCCCCTTCCTCTTACCTCTTGGTTCATGGCAAAACTCGAAGAAAAATAAATTTGGCATTTTTTACGTGGGAAATGTAAAAAATGGTCATGCGTCTGGCACCTGGTCCTTCCGTCTCTCTCTGTATATTGCTGCTTTCATGTTTGCTTCTTTTGCTAGAATTGACGTATGACTCTTTCGGTAAAAACCTAAGCTATTTAGTTTCAAATTTAAAATAGAACGATTGATATCCCGATCACTGTTCATTCACTTGCGAAAATTATTACCGAATATTGAACGCAAATATGATAATAAAAAGAATCAAAAGACGGAGAAAGGGTAAAATATGTGATCCGGAAAATCTAATTTCATACAATATTTCTTGTTAACGCGATCAAAGAAATTTAAAGCCCATTTATGATATAATTTTAAACAACCGTAGCATGTTTCGTATTAATAATGAGGATAATTTGTATTAATCGGGAAACATTTGATTTTATTGACAAGACACAATACTTAAAATAACGAATTTCTGCTCGTTTACTATGTTAAGTACGGTCACTATTATCTGCGGGATAATGTATTATTAATGAATTGATAACGACTTTTAACGGGGGCGAGAAGTGTTTCAAATTATCTGAGAGCAAAAAAATATATAACGTTTTTTAACGTTTAAAAAGCTTCTCCTTGCTCGAGTTAGGGAAAGACCATATAATTCTGATTTATGGTTTTTCACCCCAAAAAACCATTTTGACGCCCAACTTTACAACTTTATGGAAAAAACATTCTGGACAGGCAAGTAACAAAAAATATTCTGAAGCCAGTTCCCTATCCATATAACGTAATGTTAAATTTTGAACCAAAAAAAAAAAAAAACGTCCAACCCCTGTGGGTACTCTTTATTTAATTAAATCATGGCAATTTTCTTTCTATCGACAGCAAACCAGAACCGTAATTCCCAGTTTCATAATTTTGCAGGATGTGGTCATTTTAGGGGTCAGGTTGACTATCGTATTTCTCGGACACAACCAACCCCCGTGGGTTCTATTTATTTTATAAATCATGTCCTGGTTCTTTCTATCGCCAGCAAACCAAAACTGAAATTCCCAGACTGATTCGACTGCCTTTTGCAATACTGTGTACAGACACTTTTAGAGACATACGAGAACTTTTGAAAGACATTAGCGCTGTGCTCGAAAAAAATAATCAATTTTAAAGTTAAATGGTCTTTCCTTAAGTATGTTCTTATTTATTTTCGGGTACTGGAATGTATGTTGGAAAGTTACAGATTACATATTTCCAACACTGTAACTCGTAAAATTTTGAATTCATTATGTGATGATTTGTACATTTCATTTGGTCAGGAATGTAGCTAGAAATTCATAAAGTTTTTTTAACTGATCTTCTTATTTTTGGGCTCCGGTGTTTCTGGTGAAGGTAAATCCAGAAAAGCGCTTTGCACGCAGTTAAATTTGGCTTTGAATATTTCTTATATGCGTATATGTAAGATGTGCATGGATTCTATCTTTCTGGCATACATTTCTATTCTTTTTTTAAATATTAAGGAAGAGGGCAATGCTATGTGATATTAGAATCAGCAAAATTCAGTGACGGTCTTCTTAAACTGTTTGTAAGAATTAACACCTGAACGCACTGGGTTGAATGGCTCTTTCAATGTTACGTTAGTAATCGGAATTCTACGCCATCACCCAAGATGTCGCAAAACTAAACTAAGCTTAAATCTAATATTCGAACAATGGGAATTTTGCTTCAAATTATTTTTCTGTACAAAACTACTAAGTCAGTTAAAAAATGGTTCCTGAACGGTTTTCTTTGAAATTCCCGCTTTGCAACCAAGAAGGTCACGTTCGACCAATTTAATATAAGAACCGTTATATGATCACTAATAACTTTCTTGTTATAGTTTTAAAAATGTTAACATGTTTTATTCATTAATAAAGTGCTTTGAAAGACCAAAAAATTGGTCCCATAGAGTTGTGGGGGTGTGCATGGTGGGCTATTATTGCCCACGGCAGAGTAAATCCACAAATCCAATAACCCGAAATAATCCAGTCGTTATATTGTGATCACTATCGGTCGCTCCATTCTTGAAAAGATAATCGGATACGGAGAGAGCCTGAATTATTCTGGTTATAATTACAGTTCTGCGCAATACTAAAGCTGGGTGTCAATTCAACCAGATGCCTCTTCTAACTCCAGTTGATCAGGATTAAGTGAAGCACAGAGTAAACAGGCCCTTATTTAGTATTTTTTAAAGTTTTTCGCGCATTGTTTCATAACAAACTCGAGAACTAGACAAGTCAAGACACGGCAAACTCGCGAACAAAACAAATCAAGACACAACAAACTCGAGAACAAAACAAGGCAAAGCACAACAAACTCGAGCACAAAACAAGTAAAGATACGACAAACTCGAGAACAAGACAAGTCAAGACGCAGCAGACTCGAGAAAAAAACAAGTCAAGAGACGACAAACTTGAGAAAAAAACAAGTCAAGATACAACAAACTCGAGAACAAAACAAGTCACGACACGACAAACTCGAGAACAAGACAAGTCAAGACACAGCAAACTCTAGAACAAAACAAGTCAAGACACGACAAACTCGAGAACCAGACAAGTCAAGACCCGGCAAACACGAGAATAAGACAAGACACTATAAACTCGAAAACAAGAAAAGACACGACAAACCCGAGAGCAAGACACAACAAACTCGAGAACAAGACAAGTCAAGACCCAGCAAACTCGAGAACAAAACAAGTCAAGACACAGCAAACTCGAGAACAAAACAAGTCAAAAGACGACAAACTCGAGAACCAGACAAGTCAAGACCCGGCAAACACCAGAACAAGACAAGACACTACAAACCCGAAAACAAGACAAGGCAAGGCACAACAAACTCGAGAACAAGACAATTCAAGACATGACAAACTCGAGAACAAGACAAGTCAAGACACAGGAAATCCGAGAACACGACAATGCAAGACACAGCAAACTCGAATAAGACAAGTCAAGACACGACAAACTCGAGAACAAAAGAAATCAAGACACGACAAACGCGAGAACAAAACAAGTCAAGACACGACAAACCCGAGAACAAGACAAGGAAAGACACAACAAACTCGCGAAAGAGACAAGCCATGACACAGCAAACTCGAGAGCAAGACAACTCAAGACACGACAAACTCGAGAACAATACAAGTCAAGACACGACAAATCCGAGAACACAAGACACAAAAAACCCGAGAACAAGACAAGTCAAGACATGACAAACTCGAGAACAAAACAAGTCAACACACGGCAAACAAGAAAACGCGACAAGACACGACAAACCCGAGAACAAGACAATGCAAGACACAACAAACTCGAGAACAGGACAAACCAAGACAAAGCAAACTCGAGACAAGACCAAAAAAATCGAGAACAAGACAAGTCAAGACGCAGCAGACTCGAGAAAAAAAAAAGAAGTCAAGACACGACAAACTTGAGAAAAAAACAAGTCAAGACACAACAAACTCGAGAACAAAACAAGTCACGACACGACAAACTCGAGAACAAGACAAGTCAAGACACAGCAAACTCGGGAACAAAACAAATCAAGACACGACAAACTCGAGAACCAGACAAAACACGAGAATAAGACAAGACACTATAAACTCGAAAACAAGAAAAGACACGACAAAACCCGAGAACAAGACAAAGCAAAACACAACAAACTCGAGAACAAAACAAGTCAAGACACAGCAAACTCGAGAACAAAACAAGTCAAGACACAGGAAATCCGAGAATACGACAATGCAAGACACAACAAACTCGAATAAGACAAGTCAAGACACGACAAACTCGAGAACAAAAGAAATCAAGACACGACAAATTCGAGAACAAAACAAGTCAAGATCCGGCAAACACGAGAACAAGAAAAGACAAGACAAACCCATGAACAAGACAAGGAAATACACAACAAACTCGAGAACAAGACAAGACAAGACCCGGAAAACACGAGAACAAGGCAAGACACGACAAACCCGAGAACAAGACAAGGAAAGACACAACAAACTCGCGAAAGAGACAAGTCAAGACACGGCAAACTCGAAAACAGGACAAGCCATGACACAGCAAACTCGAGATCAAGACAAGTCAAGACACGACAAACTCGAGAACAAGACAAGTCAAGACACGAAAAATCCGACAACACGACAAGGCAAGACACAAAAAACCCGAGAACAAGACAAGTAAAGACATGACAAACTCGAGAACAAAACAAGTCAAGACACGGCAAACAAGAGAACACGACAAGACACGACAAACCGAGAACAAGACAATGCAAGACACAACAAACTCGAGAACAGGACAAGCCAAGACAAAGCAAACTCGAGACAAGACAAAAAAATTCGAGAACAAGACAAGTCAAGACACGACAAACTCGAAAGCAAGACAAGTCAAGTCACGGCAAACTCGAGACGGAATAAACCAGAATACGCACCCTTTATACCAAAACTGCAGGTGAATTCGTTTTGTCCAGAAGGATGGGAGAAGATCTTTTCCCTTTAGAACACCAATCTTATTGACCATTTTTAAAACCATGGATTTTCATTCCCAGTGTAGTCGGAATACACGCCCATGTGATTGGGTATTCGGCAAAATCAGGTCTACGAAGATCATGTTTACAACTAAAAAATGTGTTATGTAACGGATTAAACTTTCTGGCTGAGTAATGTAATATATATCGGATGTACCCTTCTGGTCGAGAAAGCGATATGTTTGATTTTAATTGCTTCTAAACTTGTATCAATGTTCAGCTGGGAAACAGTATTCCGTACCTGCCAACAAGGTGGTAGTGTCGATCATAATATATAGAAGGCCAAAAAAAAATTGTGTGTTTCCGGTTACCCGACCCATCCTATTTTTGCCTGCCGAATTCCCGACCCTACACTTTTTTGACGATTTCAGGAAATTTTATGTTCTTTCCCGATCGTCTCTTTTATTACATATCGCAATGGCGGCGCACTTGTTGACAGATACGAGTTTGCTGACTGTCCGGATTAACAAATGCCAGCACCTTAAAACAGATAAAAATGCAATTTAATGCATTTATTTATACCTTCAGTAAACATAGTACACAGATCTATTTTCAAAAAATACACCTACCTACCCTATAGTTTGAAATTTCATGTAATCGGAAACACATATTATTTTTTGGCCTAATGATGACGTCATCCAAGGAGCAATATCCTTTAAGTATTCTATATCAGCAGCTGAGACCTTTAAAGAAAATAATTTTGACGGGTACATCATCTTATCTATCCAAAAGAGATTTAAATAAAGAACACAATGGTACACAATGCTGCCTCGTTTCTTGATCTTCATCCCGAGGCAGACTCTGAGAGAAGAATATATAACAAACATTCCAGCTGTCCCCCGACTATAGTGTAAACTTTACACGGCTTAATAATTTATCAAAAAACTTATAATACCAAATCTAGCACTGTACAGCAAATAACGGAAGATGATTTGATGTTTGTGCTAGCTTACTGTCTGTTCTGCTATGCCTGCCTAAATAAACGAAGAAGCAAGTCGGCAAGGAGAGGAGCACAATTTGTGTCCATCAGAATACCTACTTTCCACTGGAAGACTTGTCGGTTAAACTGAGCAAATGTGTTTTTAATTAAGACGTCTATAATATCGCTAATATCTTCTTTGGTACTTCTATTTCAATGTGTTTGAGCTTCTACACAACCTGACAAGGCGATAAATAGGTAATCAGTATGATCCAGAACAAAAAATAATTTCATAGAAAACCAAGTATCTTTTTAACTATTCTTTCCCGGGAATTACTTTCCTCTTCAAAGACATCCGTCGCATTGTTCGTTTTCCAATCCGATATTAGCCATCCAGGGTAAAGGTGAACCTAAGGTTTTATGGGATAACAAACTCAAGACGGAGAAAGCGAGCAGACTCTTTTTGATTTAATCCGCAACATTACAGGAAAAGGTCAGTCTGTATCTGTGAAACGAATATTTCATACCGACCAACAAAATTGTGGTGTCGACCGTACAATTTCTGGAGTGATGACTTTAACAGAGAAGCAACATG